>JAGRRF010006209.1:656071-680218 GCA_019097615.1 Morone chrysops | reverse complement strand
ATCAGAATCTCACACCTGCAACACACCTGCATCTGAGCTTCTAATAACACTTTATTAGTAGTAGTAGTAGTAACACCACAGATCATAATGTCTATATGTTGTTAGGTCGTTTATACTGAGCAGCATTTTGCTCTTGGACCTGCTTTATATACAGTTTAGTCCACTGGTGCCCACCTCAGGTTCGGGGCCCTCCAAAGGGTCACCAGATAAATCTGAGAGGACAGATGAAAAAACAAAGTTCTGATCTGTATTCGCTTTCTGGACCTTTCTCTCATCTTTGATCTTCCTGTGACACATTGATCATTTAATGGTTGTAGAAATTAAAACGTGTGAGAGGAGAAGAGGTGGAACTGACTCAGAGACTCTGAGATGACACAGTTTGTAAGAAGTCACAGGCCAGAAATACTGGGAGGCACTAGTTAAAGGTCCAGTGTGTAGGATTTAGCAGCATCTGGTAATGTAGTTGCAGACAGCAACTCCCTTGCTTCACCATCCGCTTCCAAGTATGTGGGAAAAACCAACGGTGGCTGTAAACAGCGAGAAAAATGTCTACCTTCCTATCTAGAGCCTAGGTTTGTATGGAAGCCCATTTCCGCCAATGTGACCAAAAAAAAGACTTAGTATCTCAAAATAATGACTGTGTGAATTAATATTTTGAGAAAGTTTTTCATGATAACTATAATAATAGAAACTTTTTTATTTGTCACATTGGTGGAAATGGGCTTCCATATCTTAAAACATGAAGACACATTTGACTTTAACATTGACACTGACAGTGGCTTAAACAGAGACTGTAAGAACCAGAGTGCTACTATATTTACTGCACGTTGCTCTGTTGCACTAATCAATCCTGTGTCTCTGCGTCCCTCCACAGGAACATGGTTCCCTCTAATCTGATCGAGGCCACGTTTCAGCAGGTGAGACAGCAGCCGGGACAAATAAAGTCTGTTAACTGTCCCAACTTCACGTCCTCTAATGGCCCCCTCTGTGTCTCTTCAGTACAAAACAGACCTGGTCCCCATCCTCAAAGTCCCGGCCAGAACCATCCAGCCCAACTTCGTCTACGTCGTCCCCGATGAGACCGACCCCAAAGGTAGGACGGTGTACCTGGAGCTCACCCCCCCTCCTGAGATCACGTACAAGACGAGTCCAGGCAGCAGCCAGCAGATGAACGTCCTCGGCATCGTCATCTTCTCTGCAACCATGGGTGAGCGGGGTGGCGTCTGAACGATACATTATCGATCAATGCAAGAAATACCGATTAATATAAATCTCTGTTGTTAAGTCCTCAAGGTCTCTGCCGTCTGAGAGCAGATATCAGTTTTTGGTCATTTATTGATCAGACGTTTCCTGCACAGACTGAACATTTATAAAAAGAATAAGCACCAGTCTAACTCTTCTTCTTCTTCTAATAACTGTGTTGTTGTAGGTCTGTTGCTGGGCAGAATGGGAGAGCGAGGAGCTCCACTGGTCAACGTCTGTCAGTGTATCAATGAGTGCGTCATGAAAATCATCAACGCTGCCGTCTGGTGAGATAAAAACTCTGAATGTATACGGGTATGACAAAAAAGGCTTTGAAAAGGTCTTTTTAAACATTTTTAATATTAATCTAATGCATATTTTTGAGTCTGGAACAAAGTGTTTGATTGATTCATTCATTGGTAAAATAACTTTTTTAAGAGTTTAATTCATTCAGTATTATAACTTTGCCCCAACATTTACAAACATTTGTATTGTAACATATTTATATTTTTCTAATCTTTGGTATCCCTGAGAGAGTCTACTGTGACTAACACATTATTGTATCTTTAGTATCTTAAGCTTCCAATTTTACATTTTAAAGAGAGAAAAATAATTATTAAATTCTAATATTTTACTTTGAATTTGTCACAATTATGTGATTTTTAATACTTTTCTTAGCGTGTTCACGTGTTGCGCTGCCTGACATTCTGGGATTTTGAGCTTCCAAAACAATATAATTTTTTTAATGTACCTAAACTGTCCTCAAACTAAGTAAGTTTTATATAATAAAATGATACGTGTCAAGAATATATTAAATGATTTTAAAAGGAAATAATACACTTGAAGAAAAATGCTTTTTTTTATCGTCTTGTTAAATCCCAGAAATCAGCGGTTGTTAAAAAAATAAGAACAATTTGTGGTTCGAGTTCATCAGAGAAGATAAATGAACCAAACTACAGATGTGAAAACGCCCAATAAATAATAAATATTCAAACAAACCATAAACTGCAGGGATGGATCTTATTTACATATTAGTGGATTTCACAGGATTACATATGTTCATGTATGTGCTTCACTTTGACCCACGTGAACTCCAGCAGCTGTACTGACGTATGGTCCTCTGACACAGAGGAGGGTTGTGCTGATCTGACCTGATGACCTGTCAGGTGGTCGGCTGATCACAACGTGCCGCTGTGACATCATCATAGTCTTCCTGCTGCAGCACATGAACAGATTAAAGACAGTCCATACAAAGCCTAAAGCTGACCTGAACTGTGGACAGATGCACTGCTACTATATCTGTTTTACAACAGCAGTGTCCTTCAGGGTTTAGAAAGTGGGGCCCAAGGGTCAAAGTTTGCCCACCATAAGGTTTCTAGATGTTCCTAGCAACAATATGTTGCTGTATGAACATGAGGCGGTATCATCAAGCTCTGGGTGGATCTCCGTGGCTCCAAATCATCAGGATGTTTCTTGTTCTGTCCTTTCAGGTACTTTCCGTTCGGGATCATCTTCCTGGTGGCAGGGAAGATCCTGGACATGCAGGACCCGAGCACGCTGGGGAAGAAGCTGGGCTGGTACGGCATCACCGTGCTCGCCGGCCTCTTCGTCCACGGACTAATCCTCCTGCCTCTCTTCTACTTCATCCTCACCAGGAAGAACCCCTTCTCTTTCATTCGTGGGCTGCTGCAGGCCTTGGTGATCGCTCTGGCTACCTCCTCCAGGTCAGAGTCCAGGACAGTCCTGGTTCAACCTGCTGGTCTGTGTCAGCATTTTATTGAAGTTTTTTTGAATGTCGTCTCTTCTCAGCTCTGCCACGCTGCCCATCACCATGAAGTGTCTGTTGGAAAACTGCCATGTTGACCGACAGATCGCCCGCTTCGTCCTCCCTGTGGGTGCCACCATCAATATGGATGGCACGGCGCTGTACGAGGCTGTGGCGGCCATCTTTATCGCTCAGGTTAATGACTATGAGCTGGACTTCGGCCAATTAGTCACCATCAGGTAAACCAACTCAAACAAAGTGTCTCTAGAATAATTCAGGAGGTTTTGGTAACTTTTGGGATAACACACAACAAGAAGAACAAGAACAGTAGGATACATATCGAGAAAAAGTCTCAAATGGAAACACAAATGGTAAGATGCAGTATGTGAATATTCATAATCATATCTATCACTATGGGTGTCCCACAAGAGCTTATACTTTCAGTTTGACTGCATATTAACAATCTCGCCTCTGTTATTCCTGAAAAAGAATGAGGAAGTTGGTGAAATGAAGCCATATGGAGACGATACAGTAATGTACGCGCATGATTGTAGAAAATGGAACCCTGCTTCCAAATGTCCACATGCAATTAGAAACATTACAGTGTGGCTACATTGATTATGCTTTTAATTATATGTTAAAAAAATGATCTAAGCACATTTACCTCAAAAAGACCATGTACCACTACTGAATCAGATATGACATCAGGGTAAAAGCTCCAAATTGTGTTTTAGTTGAAGTACCTGGACTGACTCTAATCTTTCCTTTAAATCTCATGTTGAGAAATATGCAAACAAGGAAGCTTTCAATTGACAAATTTTAAAACGTTTTTTAAAGCTTCATGTGGAATTCAACGTCCAACAAAACATCCGCACTGAAACCCCTTGAAACGTTCTGAAAACATGCTCTCAAAGGTTTCGATCAGAAAATAAACTGCTTTGACAGTTTAAAGGCATACTGATGAGGATTTTCCCAAACTGTCTGTAAACAAACCTTTAAAAGTGGGACCTCTCCTCCCTGGCTCAACTGAGAGCAGAGATGGTAGAACAAGGTAAACAGTGAATGAGTGAGGCAGCGCCGTTACAAAGCATTATTTTTTGTTCTGTCAAAATGAATTAAATGAATTTACTGCATGTTCACATAAGAAAACGTAATACTTTCCGTTCTCACCTTTGATATCAGAGCCTTTTCTGCAGTTTCCTTTTTGGTTTCAGGGTCGGATAGTAAGTCTAACATTAGCTCTGACTGGAAGTCAACTTCAATGCTCTGGATCATAGCTGCCCCTAAATGTTCATCTCTGACAGGATAATTATTTTCTGTTATTTTGTTCTTTGTCTGTTTGTCCGGCAGCATCACAGCTACAGCTGCCAGCATCGGGGCAGCAGGGATTCCTCAGGCTGGTCTGGTTACCATGGTGATCGTACTGACATCAGTGGGTTTGCCGCCAGATGACATCACACTCATCGTGGCCATTGACTGGATCCTGTAAGTAGCTGTACTCTTTAGGGTTTTATCCCTGGAAACGCAATTCCCAGGAATGCCCATCCAAACCATTTCAAATATATTAAGAGGAAAATATGTTTTTGTTTTTTTTAACCATAGAACATATTGGAATATATTTACTTTTACGTACATTTACAAATACTTTAAAAGAAATGTGTTCAAGCAAGGAGCTATAGTGCATTTAAAGCTGAAATTTTATATTATGTTCATTCTAATGTTGATCAACATAAATTACATGCCTTTGTCTCAATACAACACAGATGAAATTAAGCCATATGCTGATGATACAGTGATATATGATTGTAGAAAACTGCACACACCTTCCAAACGTCCTTATGCAATGAGAAACATTACAGTGTGGCTAAATTGATTATGCTTTTAATAAAATGTAAAAAAGAATGTAAGCATGTTCACCTCAAAAAGGCAATGCACCTAAAACAGTGCCTAAATTGTCTGGATTAACTCCAATATGTCTGCCAACAAGAAAGATTTAATTGGATACATTTTAACTTTCTGTGAAACTTAATATCTAACAAAACTCTATAAAAGTTAACATGTCAGAATCAGGTTTGTTGCCAATTACATTTTCACATACAAGGAATTTGCCTTGGTACATTGAAACCCCTTAAAACTAATAATACACTAAAGCGGCCAGGTTGGGAACCTATTATAGGTTTATGAATTTTTCTCCTTGTTGCAGTTATTGTTGTGAAATTTGACTAATGTGATTGTATTGCAGCTGAAGTTCAACCTTAAAAACATATGCAGTTTCCAGGATTTCTGGGATAAAAAATTTAAGATTTTCTGAAAAAATATGACTCCCTTTTACTGATTGTGCAGAATGGTCTCTTACTTTACTTTATATTAAACTTACCAATGTCTAATCAGAACTTTATTGTTTTAGCGTGTTAAGTTGGAGCTACTTAGTTTATACTTCTGGGATCTCAAACTGACTGATGGATCATATTTTATTTGCAGTATTCAGACCCTTACTTAAGTAAAAACACTAATACTAACTAAAAGGCATTCTATTCTAAAACAGCCAATATGAACTGTACAATACATCCCAGCAGGTATATAAAAAGAAAGACATGAATAGAGTATAAAACACACTTCTCTCTGTCTCTACAGCGACAGGTTTCGGACTATGATCAACGTTTTGGGCGATGCTCTGGCGGCGGGAATCATCGCCCACCTCTGTCGGAAAGATTTCCCCCTCAGTGGATCAGGAAAGGTAATGTTTTTCTTTTTATTTACTGCCCCGTGGTTTATTTATTTTTCTGGAGTGAAATCTGTCTCCCAAAACGAGTGTATATGTTCTGATTGGAATCATCAACCCTGCCATTACACCTGGGAGCTGTTACTTCATTCATGCCTGTTAGATTTGATTAGATTACAGGAGTTTGCTCAGATTGGACCAACAACCACAACAGATTAAAGCTCTGACTCTCACCTTGATCCTGTTGAGTCTTTGTCGAGCCCTGCCCTCCCTCTGCAGCATTCTGCAGTCCATGTTGCCGGGCAGAGAAGTCTATTAATAACCAACTGAGAAACACCTGCAAATTTTGTTTCTATAATCAATCAACTAAATCAGTTACAATCACTCACCAACACATTCAGTAGGTCGAGCTGCTTTTAGTCTAAATAAACAAGGAAGCACCAAGCTAACGTATGTTGTATGATTCCTCCACAGTCTGTACCGTCATACGGTACGCAGACTCCTCACAACAATTCCCACAGCGTAGACGTGCCAATGACAGAGATCCACACTCACAAAGACTGCATGTTCGACACGATGGGCGACTCGGCGAGCGAGAGGCATGCGCACACCGTCTACTACAACATCTGTCAGGTGTGACAGATCAGCTCGCCTCAAAATACCGTCCGGGAGGATCCAGTCAAACGTCACCGTGCCATCTGAACAGGAGCATTAAGAAGAGGCAGACTTTGTGGCCACAGAGCGTGAATCTTCATAAAGATGAGGGCCTGAGCAGCAGTTTAATTTTGGTGGTTTATTTGCCGTTGATGAACATGATGAACAAAAGCCTGATCTTCACCAGAGGATTATGGGTACCCTACTGGGAGTTTATCTTCTGGTTAAAAAGACAGACATCTGCACAAAAAACTGGTCGACTGGTCTTTTGTAGCTCCGAGCTAATGAGCTGAAAGCAGGATGCCTGAACTGACATCCAGGTTTGTTAATGGGACAGATCCACTCTGACCCTTTGTTTAAGACTCTGTGGTTGAAATAACAGTTTATGAAGTAAATCCTCATGTAGTAATCACCATGGTGATTTCTAGAGCTGGGTATCAAACGTTAATACATCCCTGGTAGTGACAGAAATGTGTCTATAGTTCCGAGTAGGAGTAACTGTCAGGTATCGAAAGCTGGTATCAAATGTATTCTGTATCGTGTGACCCGTAGAGGAAGCGCACTACAGGTCACACTACACAAGACTTCCCGTTTAGACCTCCGCTAACTTTGCCATCGCTGTAATTACGCGGTTCGGACACTATGTCAATTTGGCTAATAAGCCCGGCGCTCTCCTGGGGGCTTGAGGAAAATGTTTACGAACCCGGACTGGAGCAAACAAACCATAGGTATGAGAACAGCCCTATAGCACATCAGGGTACGTCTTGGGATCCTCCACTACTTCCAGACATTTGTAAGAGGGTAGATAGCCGGTTGTTTTATACTTCCCTTAGAAAGGCATCAAACAATGTGTTGTTTTGATATTAGGACTCTTGTTCCACGTGATACCCAGCTCTAGCAGTTGCCCAAACAAATGTTAGGCGGAGAGGTGGATCAGTACCTGGATACATTTCCTGCTCGTCCCCTTCACTCAGGCCAGAACAAATCCACCAAATTCAGATTGTTTTGGGGTTTTTTTGGATGCTGAAGAGTTGACATCTTAGAGACTGTCTTTTATCTGGTATCTTCTGAAGGGAAGAACTTCTTTATGCTGCTGTTTGTTCTGAACCACATCTCTGTCTTATGTTCAACAGTTCTCTCTGGTGTTTAACAAACCTCTGACTGAACTCTGTATTTGATTGGCCGGTGCTCAGACTGGCTCAAAGGTCAATCCGTCCAATCCGACGGCTGAATGAATCCAAGTGCTCTTCATCCTCATCAGACTCAACCTTCCTCTTCTGTCTCGTTTGTATTCGACAGCATGCTGGCATGCGTTCTTACTGGCTTCATTTGAAGTCCATGTGCATTATTTCCTTCTCTTGTTGTTGTTGTTTTGATTTGAATGCTACAAAGTAAACAAAGTGCTGTAGGGATTATGGAAACCTTACCAATGTCAGTTGCAGCTAACATGAACAGATTCTAGCTCTGGTTTCAGTTTATCTCATGCCTCACCTCGGTCTACTAAATATTCAATATAGATTCTCTTACTTTCCAATGAGTTATTGATCTCGTCTGGAGCCTCTGCTGAAATCACCTATTTTACTATATTGATTTTGTTTTTTTTGTTGCCTATCAGGCTTCTGAATCTTTTCTGAACCCAAACAGGATGATTTCAAATGGGTCATTAAATGTCCAGCTGGTATTCAAACTCAGAATGTGGTTTACACTGGATGTAGGCGGAGCCAACCACAAATTGTTAATTTAATCCTGAAATTGATACGGATTGATCAGAAGTTGCTATATTTATTAGGAAACTATTTATAGAAGAAGCCTTTTTTTAAATAAAAGTTGCTATATTTACGACTACGGACACATTTTACTCTGACGATACTTGTAGAAGCACGCCATCTGTTCTGGATACTAATGTCTATTTAAAGTGTCCGTGAAGAGCCACAACAACAAATGATTCATGAATTAATTGACCATCAACTTTTTAGATAATTGATTAATGACAATAACAATTAGCTGTTTTTCTTTGTCATATATTACAGGAAATTTAACATCTTTTGGTTTTGTCCAACAAAAAGAGCAAATTGTAGACTTTCCTGAGAAACTGTGAAACATTTTTTCTTTACTTTTTAAAATGGCCACACTAATTGATTATGAAAAAGATCAATTAGATAGGTATACTGTTATAAGTAGCCTCTAATGGTCTTTGATATCCCTAAATATGTAAAAAAAAATCGTCGTTGAATATATTGTATTACATATATTACATATATAATGTATACATTATATTCATTCGACAACATGATTTATTCACATATTACTGATTTATCACAACAACTGACTCTTCATAAGCCCCGCCCCATTTTTCCCAATCACAGTTGAGTAACCCTTGGTCAACTTCCTCCTTTCCTGTACTTAGATATGCTACATCTATGTTTGAAAGACAACCACATCTTGAAGATGACTATTTTTACACCTACTGGACTACTGGAATTTTCTAGAACAATGAAGTCTACAACTAATAGTGATAAATTTTAAATTCAGCAAGAAAAACTGCAACATGTTAATAAGGACTACACTGACTTCATGGACAAACATTATTTAATGAGAGGATTTTTAACGTTTTTTTTTGTCTCTTTGCAAGCTGACGTCATTTTTGTTGCTGTTCTTCTCAGATTCAACAAGGAAGCCCTTAAAACTGGCTACGGTTTTAATAATTATAGGAAGATACTCCTGATTACCATGTTTTAGCCACCAACTGCTTATTAACTAATTAATTATGGATCACCCTCAAATGGTTCACATATTTTATTGACAGTCGATTGGGAGTCATAAAATATTCCGAAATCCTGACTGTCACTGATTATTTATCACAATCTCAATCTGTAAAAATTTACGGTATAATACGGAAGATGATGAGAATAAATTAAAGTAAATTGAGATAAAGTTACATTGAGATTACACAATTTATATGTTATGTGATTTGTAGTTAAGTGGCAAAAACATGAAACATGGAAGAAACTGTTTTATTTTTGGTGAAGTGCCCCTTTAACTTCTCTGTGTTTAATTAGTTGTGTTGTTTCAGTTTGAACATGAAACGTAGACCTGCCTTAATCTGACTGTTGACCTCCGTCGTTCTAATCCACAAACCTCAACTTCATCTGCCAACCATCAGCCGACACAACGCAGCATTATCGGTTAAACTTTCATCATGTAAATACTGTTTTTATATGGAATATACATGTGGTTTTGAGTTTGTGTCACTTATGTTTATTTGTATTTGAAAATAAACTGTGTTATATTGTATAATATTATTGACTTACATTTATTAGCTATTAGTTACACTACTAGTTACTGTAGAAAGTAATATTATTACTAGTAATGCCTTACTGGCCATCGCTGTTAGACAATGCACAGTGAATTATTCTTAGACTCCAGGAAACAGACAGAAAAGGACTTGGAAGTTAGTTAAAAGTTTTTAATTGTTGGACTTGTTTAGCCTAGTCTAGCATAAAGACTAAAAACAAGGGAAACTGTTTTGCTTTTCATGGATTAACACTTTATGGCTCGTTTGTTTAATCTGCACTCAAACAGAAAAGACCACAGTTTGTGTTTTGAGCTCAGAGGGAACACATGGACACACCTATATCGTCACAACTCTGCCGCTATTTTTAACGCTCTCACAGAGCACCACGGCCATTAATCCAATAAAGTGAGCGTGAGGCAGCACGAGACCGAATTCCTGCGACTGCACGCAGCTACAGGTGCCTCAGCCGCTAATCCTCCACCACAGATTAAAGTCACAATGAAGATTTAATGAGTGAGGGAGGAACAACAGGGATTAACCGGGATTATTGAGGGGGGCCCTGATTTCGCATGCAGAGAGTTTCTCTCCTCAAGGACGTCACTTATTTTTACTTTATGAAAATAATGCTGGAAACGTTTTTTTTAGTTTAGAATGAATTAAATCTGGTCTTTTTTTGTGCATTTACACTACTTAAGTATAATTTTAAGATACACAGTAAAAAATATTACAAAAAACCCCAAAATATTGTAAAATAACAAAACAAAACTAAAATTACTCATATTATTTGAGTTAAAGTTATAAAACTGTAATAAAAGTCTGTAATAAAAGTCATTATCTGTGAAATTACAGTAATTATTGCTGTTTTCACTGATAAAAACTGTCAACAGTTTACTAATGCTTATACACTGATAAACAACATTTATTCAACGTTTCTGTTGTGAAAATTTAAAATTAAAATAATTACAAAACAAATACTTCTATTTTACTGTTAATTGTCACTAATTTGACATCATTTCAGAAATGTATTACCAATATTAAACTTGAATCTAACAGTTTACGTCGTAAAAATCAGTAAAATAAGCTTACAGATTTTTTTTTTTTTTACTTAACTAATTCTACACTGTGGTATAGTACTTTAGTAAAAGTAGTAAACTATTTAGCAGTGATCTTCCACCGGCAGTGAGCTCTTATTGTAATTAACATTTTAGCCTCTAGAGGTCACCAGCAGATCAGACTGCTGACAGCGTCTGTGCACTGATGAGAGAGAATATAAATACATGATTAGAAATAGAATTAACATTTTTAATGATTTTTATTAATTATGGTTAAAAACGTAGGCCTATGTACTGGGTATAGTTTTATTGTCACTGATTCTACACAACAATTTAGTTAACTACTCATGAGGCGTATAAAACCCCAAAACTGACATAAAACAGTTCAAGTTTAAATTAAATCACTGTGAGTATAAAATAAGTAAATAAATAATTCTTTATAATTTTCCAATCAGTTGTTTTGGAGTAGAGGTCTTCCATATTGTGTCATATTTTACATGTCTTCAAATCCCCCAAACTATGTGTAATTGGATGGATGGATTTTTCTTTAATTAAGAAATTCAGTAAAAATAATCACAGTGAATCTGATATGAAGCTTTATTCTCACCAGGACTGACACACGCATTCAGTTTAGAAAATACACTTTGTTCATCACAGTACATACAATATTAGTACAAGTAAAACGCTGAAACTGTTATATTTTAATTAATGTACAGGTAACAGCATTTTATAATATAAAATATCTTTTCACATAGTTGGGGCTCAAGCAATGCAACAAATTACAAATGTTAAATGTGCAGCTAAAGGGCTGTTTAGTGCAGAAACTGACCTGCCTTTAAAATGACTTTTAGAAGGAATGTGATGTAAAGATAATTTTACATGAGGTAGTGGTTTATCTGCATCTCAACAACACCTCTAAGCCTCACTGAGGCGTCCTGGAGACATTTAACATGTTGACCATGAGAGCCTCAGACACATGAATGAATTACCAAAACTATAAATTCACAGTTTTTATCTGACCCAGAATGAGTAAAAACCTTTTGTTGTCCGTCCCCACGATCGGCTTCAGATCTGATTTTATTCGTCATCGAAGTCTGCAAAAGCAGGATACCAGTAACTCTCCTTTCTTTCTGAATTGCCTCTCTGCGCGTCATCTTCCTTTTTTCGTTGGACTCTCTTTATCCTGGAGATCTGAGCAGCAGCCAGGCAGATCATGCAGACCTGCCAGAGGAAACAAAAACAGATCAGAGCTGCTTCTGTTCGAACACGATAGCCGTGTGTTTTCAGGTTGTCGGTCCTAGTCAATGCGATAGCTCATGAACACTTTGAGGGAATTTATTCCATTTTGGAACTTATAGGCGTGTACACACCATTCTCTTCACCTGGCGTGAATTTGCATCTATTATAGTCTTTGCATTGACACTGTGTGTAATCTCCTCGCACTAATAAAATGTGTTATTAGATAAATGTAAATTAAAAGTTAAATTATTTACTTTTATGCCATGTTCACACCAATATAACATTTTACATCAGGTACATAACATACATAACTTTTCCTAAACCTAAGCAAATGTTTTTGTGGCTAATCTTAACCAAACTGTGACAACGTTGACAAAGCAATATTTCGTTTGAAAGTCTGACTGGACATTGCATATTTATTATTGCTAACTTAACCACAGAGCCCTGAACAGTTCTGAAAGATCTTTGATAATGTGATAAAAGTTGTAAATAGAACTCTGCTCAGGGCTTCTGTATTTCACAGATTTTAAATCACGTTTTGTTGTTTTGATCTTGTCGGATGTGACGTGAAGTCAGTGGCGATACCTCGAGCAGCAGCAGGCCGGCAGTCAGACCGGCCACCAGCAGCAGGTTGTTTTTGGCCCACCAGACGATCTTCTCCAGGCAGCCGACGGTGAAGACGTCCTGAACGGCCGAAAGCTCCTCCAGCTGCTGCATTCCATAACCACACATGGTGTTCAGCACCGTCTGCAAGAAAGTGAGGTGTTTATGGTAATTTTTTATTTGTCTTTGCTCACTACCTGTTCACCTCTGAACTGATGTCATGGGAACGCCCACAAAACATTGAGCAAAATAACATTTAATTTGGTACAAATATGAAAATATAAAAATGTCAACATCTACAGGAAAGATTTTTATGTGAGACTTAAAATCCCTCATCCCTCATTCCCAAAACCCCAAAGATAATGCATGCTTTGTTACGTTTGACTACAAACTTAAATTAGGATTTCTTAAACCAGTAAACCCAAAACTCCAGGCATCCAGGAGTCCCTTCATAAACCTGTGAAGGACCATACAGACCTGGTTTTGTTGGTGGATGCAGCAGGAGAAAGGAACTCCACAGGCCTCCAGACTGGGGTTGGTGTCCGAACAGTTAAAGTAGACGTTCTGGGACCAGTCCTTATATCCCTCGACTCCACAGCACTGAAACTGCAAACACAACAAACTGGATTATAGAAGGTCTGACTCTGCCTTAAAAACACAAATTCTTCTTCTTCACCTTCTTCTGGATAAAGTCGATGGCGTTCTCCAGGTCCTGATCCTCCCTGTAGAGGACGATGGCCTTCATCATCAGCCTCTCCGTCCTCTCCATCACCTCAACAACAACAGCATCATCAGTACTGGCACTTTAGTTTGAGTTCATACAGTAAACGGCTGCAGGAAGCATCTGTATCTCCTTTATATTTCCTATCTGATCAGTGTGGCATTACCATGTCAGTGAAGAGGTATCCCACAACTCCAGCGGCGATCTGCAGCAGGAGGACGGCCGTCAGGATCCCCAGAAACTGCAGGAAACAGCAGCACCAACACGAAGAATAAATATCTCGTTAATCAAATGCAATCGGCTGATCGGTAATCAATCGTACCGTCTTCAGCAGGCAGGTGGCATTACGCAGCGCCCCGAAACACCCGAGGAACGTGATGAGAAACATCACCGAGCCGACGACAATCAACAGCAGAGCTGGATCCAGTGTTAGGGTGTCGACAACATCTGCACACACACAGTGAGTAAAAGTTTAAACATGTCTGATTAACTTTCTGGCTTATCATCAGGAATGTTATCAGCATTGTTTTTATGAGCCCTGCTGCCTCTGGGAGTGTCCTCTAAGTCTGGTGGGATTCAGTTTTAACTCTTGATTATAAAAGAGATCTGGTTCTCATAAGGTGGAAGTTTTAGTGTAATTTTATATATATTTACTGGATATTTTATACATTTATTGCATGTATAATATACATATAATATTATATATAATATATATATAATAATATATATATATATATAATATAATATACATATAATATTGTGTTTTTATGCTTTTTAGGATTTGAATGCATGCTTTTAAGTTGAAAAACATTACAAACTACAAACAGTACATGAACAGACAATACCAAAGGACAGACAGGAATAAATGAAACATTAGTTAGTTCAATAAATTGTACAAGTTAAATAAATGCAAATTTTAGATTGCTTACTTATTTTTACAGTATGGGAGTAATTGAATGTGTTGTTTGATTTAACTTGATGGTTTTTAATTAGAACAATAAGATTTACGGATGTGAATGAAAAAGAGGTCAAACTGATGATAAGTTACTGATTTCTTTTGGTAAAAGAAGAATAAAAAAAGCCAAACAATACACTTTCATATAAAAGAATAAAATCAGAAACAATAAACAAGGAAATTAAGTAAGTCAGTCTCCATAAGGCCCAATATTAAAATGTCTAGTGTAGAAATAAACATATTTACAGCCTGTTGCTCTCTAGAGATAGTTTCCCTGTTCACTACAACTGTACAATTCACCCCTTTAAATTATATTAAGGATTAAAGTTATGCATAATTAAGGGCTTCGTGCTTTGAGCTCCACCTCTTTGTTTGGATCAGCCAGGAGCCGGCGGAGTCAGGACGGCCAGAGCTGCCTGATTATTTGTATTATAGCAGTGTTTGTCTGTATTTATAGGTAATTTCATTGGTTTTACAGTGTAGATTTTATGTAAAACTTAAAGCTAGAAAAAATGTATTTTAAGTTCAGACTTCTCTAGTCTAACTAGACGTTGCATATTTACAGTCAATAACTTGACAAAGGAGCCCTGCACATCCAGAAAGAACTCGAAAATGTATTTATAATTTGCAGGTGACAATCATCCGACAGAAATAACGGTGCCACCAACTGGAAGAAACAGTGAAACGATGTTTACAGTGAAAACATACTGAAGGACGTAATAAAGAGTCTCAGGGTTCATAAAGTTCCTGCAGTGGAAAAGAGCCATTACACATATTCAGTACAGTCTATTGATATTATCTTTTGACCAACCTTTCTCCTTGGCAATCTTGGCGTAGATCCCCACCGCTGTGAGAACGGCACTCACAACCTGCAGAGTCACAGAGGAAGATGTGATGAAGTACAGAAAACATCAGACAGAAGGGAGATCTTGTCTCTTTGGTTAGAGCTATGCTAGCAGCTCCCCTGCTTCCAGTCTTTGTGCTAAGCTAGGCTAAACATGTTTATTGGACTCAGGATAAGATCTAACTCTGGGTACCGACAACTCTGTTGAAAACATTGTCGATGTAGACATGTTTGTACAGGTATAGGTGAGAAGATGAAATACTGAATCTGAAGCTTCATTCTTCACCTTTAGTCATCATTCTTAGGAAATCAGTGGAGAATATTTCCAGGAAATAACAGGAGAGAGCTGGAAGAACACTGCTGTCTAACATATATGGAAGCCTGTTTCTGCCAGGAAAAGAAAGGTTGTAAAACTGCTGCTGGTTAGTCTAAATGATCAGATGGTACAACCTCAAAATGATGAGATAGTAAGTCAGAATTTATGCGGGGCCCAAATGAGCCACAGAACCGGAGAAATAAATTAACTAAATGTTCGGTCTTCTTGCTGCTGGTTCTGACACATTCAGAATCATTACCACTGTTTCTGTTAGCATAGGCTGCTGTTCACATTTACACTTTATAATCATTTAACACATTTTTTATATTTCTTACACTGTTTTTTGCACTGCTATTGTGCGAGTTGGCTTTTAATCTCATTGTACATGTGTGTAGTGACAATAAAGGCATTCTATTCTATTCTAGTCGGGGGCAGCCCTCACTATCTCATTATTAAGTTTCAATCACAAAATGTTGAAACAGCAGAAAAACAAAAAGGTTTTAGCACTTACCAACACTTATACACTGATAAAAAAAAACATTTATTCTACATTTTTCTTGTAAAAACTCGACACAACAAATGACACAACAAAATACTTTTTTTACTGTTAATGTCAATAATTTTACATAATGTTAGAAATGTATGAACAGTTGAATTTAAAAGTTTAAAACATTTACATCATTTTAATCTTTTTATGTAAAAAAAATTATCTTATCTTTAAATAATCAGTAATTTTATGGTTATTTACAGTTACAGATTTTTCACATTATTAATATTAATATATCCATGTATTTAGAAAATACAGAATAAATCTGTAAAATAAACAGGAAAAAATCTGTAAACTATTTTTTTACAGTGTACTTATGCATATGAATCAGGCTTATTGCACAATAAACAAAGGAGAACAAACTCCTGTTGCACTTTGTTACTGAATACAGTGCGCAGGTTTACACTTTGGATGTAAATCCTTTAAAAAACTACTCAACTTTGTTGAGAAGTTAAACTATCAGTTGTTTCCTGTGAGCCGGTGGAACCAGCAGTGAAACCACATTGTACATAAATCTGATCCTCACACAGCGACTCACCCAGAAGAAGTAGCAGAAGATGAACAAAGTGTACTTGATGGTCCGGTATCCTCTCATCTCCTCTCTCTCTGTGGTTCTGTTGGCCAGCGTCTGTCGGAGGTTTGTTATCTGCTCACATGGCGGCAGGAGACGTGTGTCGGCCTGCAGGACGCATTCCTGCAGTCAGGTTCATCCACTACTGCTGCTGCTGCATGTCAACACAGCCAGGAGGAGGAGGAGGAGGAAGAAGAGGAGATCGCTGTGAAACCTCATCACATCTGCAGAAAACTTCATTTTGGCAGGATCCAGATCAGACCTGTTAGTGTCCCCTAGAGGCAACATGAACAAACTACATATTGATGATTTATCTCCTCAGTAGAAAACCAACAGTTTTAAGAGCTGTTGCTCAAAAGTAAAAGAAGAAGTATCCTGATGACAGTGTAGCACCATGAATATCTCATATAGCATGTGACTGACATCAATCCGTCAACTATCAACTATCAATCAGTTGCTGGTTGCACAATTTCAGCAAAAACTATTCTGTCTGAGAGTGAACTGATAAACACTGAGCTGGAAGCTGAAATAACTAAAAACCTTTTTAGTTTGGAGGACATGATTTTGGCTTTCATGGCCAAAATCATGTCCTCTCTCCTCTTCCTCCTCCTCCTCCTCCTCTCTTCTCCTCTCTCCTCCTCTCTCATCCTCTCTCCTCCTCCACTCTCCTCCTCTCTCCTCCTCTATCCTCCTGCCTCCTCCTCCTGCCTCCTGCCTCCTCCTCCTCTCTCTTCCTCCTCCTCCTCATTAAGCAGATTGCTGCTGTCAGAGGATTACACGCTGTGTTTTACTCTCCACTGCAGGTCGTCTCCTTTCCCACTCCTCTGTTGTTGTTGTTGAAGACCCGATTGAGGACCATGGGCCTGATGGACATCCTCTTGTCCATCAAAGACCGAGCCGACAAGTTCCTGAACGAGAAGAACGTGGTGACAGACTTTCTGGGGAAGGTGGAGGACAAAACAGGCATCAGGAAGAAGGTCCTCGCAGCGGGTATGTTGATGCTGGGCGATCCTTTCTTCTGGCTGTTATATATTTCCATATATTTATATTTATACACCAGTATATCTAACACAGTGTCCTGTTGCATGTTAATGGAAAACTGAAGAGGATTCAGTTAATCCTCCTGTGAACATAATGGCAGCCACAGTGAGCTGCTGTCTGCAAACATCAAATCTTTCTGGGTCAGCGTTTTCTCTCCAGGTGAACCGGGTCGAATATTTAGAAAAATAAATATCTGCAATATACTTCCCCCGTTCATTACTGACATTAAGACTGTTCATTTTGGATTATACATTTTCTGAAATTTTAAACATGCAAATGAGGCATTATCTAATTCCAAATCCTATTTCATCCTTTGACCCTCATCCCTACATAGAAACACATAGAAATCAGTCCACAGGCAGCAGAGGAACAAAGCTACACCACAACCTGTTCACTGTCTGCTCACACACACACTGATACAAACACACTGATACACACACACTGATTCACACAGATTATACAGAGACACTAAACATATGGAAGCTTTAACTGATCCATATATGAGGTGATTAGCTGATAAACTGTCATTAAACACTGCAGAAGAAGACACAACCAGGTGACGTAATCAAAAGAGCTCCTATCAGAGGATAGAATACAAGTTGTTTTCTGGGAGTTTTGTTGCAGATATGTGGAAAACTGACTGTTAGAGACTGCTGAAAGCGGCGGTTTTATGGGAATAGTTTAGTGGTATTATGGGTAGAGTTTGGTGGTATTATGGGTAGAGTTTGGTGATATTATGGGTAGAGTTTAGTGGTATTATGGGTAGAGTTTAGTGGTATTATGGGTAGAGTTTAGTGGTATTATGGGTAGAGTTTGGTGGCATTATGGATAGAGTCTGTGCAGTGACAGTGTGTATGGTGTTCGCCTGTAAGCGAGCGGTGGACAGCAGTCCATTCACACGCTGCTGCTGCTCATATCGCTGACATGATGTCACTGTAGTGCCTGGTGCACAGTGTCCCCCACTCCCTGCAGTTAAAGCAGATTATCCCCAGAGAGACAGCAGACCAGCCTCCATGTGCGAACAGCCACATAAGCTGATCAGAGGTAGGACACTTTTTACACAACTTCCTGTCGGTGCTCGCCAGCGTGCTCGAGTTGTGTCTGAATGTGATCACAGCTCCAGTGAATTATCTCAATTCGTCTTTAATTAATTAGGTTTGACTGATTATTTTAACATCCACATTGGATGCACTGATGATCTCTTTGAGCCCAGTTTCACGGTCAGTTTGATGACTGCTGATTAATCGCCTGATTGGTGTGGCTGTTGAATCAGATGGATTTCTGGCAGTCTGGCTCCACAGGTTCATTTTTAAACATGGCTGCTGTCGAAAGATTTATTATGAGCTGCAGGGAACTTATTTTAATATTACTGGTAGTTTTTTGTTTAGTCACTCTCATTTAAAACTGGACCTTAGAACATGCTCTGGATATAATAGTGTGGCTGCTGTTCTCTTTTATTAAAGATACAGTCGTCTAACTAAAGGAGTTTAAATGACTAAATATCCTGGAAATGTTTATTTATACTTCAGCCTCTCACTGAGTGTCCCATAAACAGGATTTGGTTGAGTGGTTCAGACTGTGGTACTGAATGTGGAGCTGTATGAACCTTCACTGAATAAATTCCAACATTGACCACCATTGTGAGAAAGATACTGGAAAATGATTTCTTAAAGATTATGAGATAAAAAATCTGTAATCAGAGAAACAAGCTGAGCTAACGTTAGCAGCAGCTCGGCTCGCAGTCCCTCCGGGATATCCTCTGTCTGTCCAACAGCGTGGGAGAAGCAGTGATTGTTAAGGTGGAACTGCTTTATTTAGTGTTTTTTAGACCCGATGTCTGTCTCCTGTGTGTCTCCTCCAGGTGCCGTCTCACTGACCGGACTCTACCTGGTGTATGGATATGGTGCCTCCCTCCTCTGCAACCTGATTGGTTTTGTCTATCCAGCCTATTACTCGTGAGTATTGTTTGTGTCTGTCAGTCACAGAGACACGCTGTTATATGCACATGAAGAATTATTACCCTCATTAAAGCTCTGCTGTATGCCTGTTTCACTGTATGATAGTTCTGCAGCTCTGACAGGTAGCTTCCTCTCTGCAGAATCAAAGCTATTGAAAGTCTGAACAAAGAAGACGACACAAAATGGCTGACGTACTGGGTGGTGTACGGCGTCTTCAGCCTGGGCGAGTTCTTCTCCGATATTTTCCTCTACTGGTTCCCGTTCTACTATGCTTTTAAGGTGAGAAAACACTTCAGAACCGATGATTGTTGGTGATTAAACAACCTGATATTGACACAGCCGCACTGACAGACAGCTAACACTAGCAGAGTGTAAACGATAATCTGAATCTTTACATTTTTTAATGCTTATCTTGTGGCAAGGCCTAAGTTAACTTGGAGCTTCAAATTTCAATCACAGACAAAGATCCAATGAGGAACCAGCTACAGAAGCCAAAGTTAAACCCACAGATTAAATAAGGATGCTTTTACAGATTTACACACATTCAAACCAGCAATATTTAAATAATCTGTTATATTTTAAATATAATGCTACATCCTCGTATCTGCACCAGACTCAACCAATAGCAAATATGTGTGTGTGGTTGACCCCTAAAACAAGAAATTGGCCCTTTAATCTCAACTGCAAGTCCAAAATAATCAGATTTTACTGATTTAAAGTCAATGAATGGATCAAAAGGATGCTGAAAAAGCAAACAACTACAGCAAAGGTCACATGTAAACTTCACGTCTTTGGAGCGTCCGGAGGAACCAGACTACCAGAGGATCAGGACGTACATAAAGTATAGTAGTGTTTGTCCTCTGTGGTTCCAGTGTCTCTTCCTGTTGTGGTGCATGGCTCCGATGTCGTGGAACGGCTCCCAGATCATTTACAACAAAGTGGTTCGGCCCGTCTTCCTGCGCCACGAGGCCACGGTGGACAATATGGTGAGCAACCTCGGCGGGAAGGTCATGAGTGCCGCAGAGAACCTCACCAGAGAAGGTATGGACCGGTTCAACGGCAGCAGTTACGCACCAGTATGAAACATGTTCTGATTCTGAATCTTCCTTCCTTTGTGCTCTCCAGTCCTGACCACTCTGATGAAGAATAAATCTCTGGTGACTCAGGTGCAGCCGGTCGGTCAGTCTGAACCGAAGAGTTTACCGAGTTCATCGGGAGAAACATCAGCAGCTAAAGTAGCTCCGTCAGAGCCAAGCGAAGACCGAGCAGTACGTACACTACACCTGTGCCCCGCTTCCAATCTTTATGCTAAGCTAGGCTAACCATGACTCCAGCTCAGTATCATACCAGCTTTCTACCACTGACTCTTCAACCCCTCTGTGCTCATAGAAGTAGAGCTCATAGATGTGCAGCACCTACCGGGTTCAGGTCTGTTTTCAGTTGGACAGAGATTGTTGGCTGATTTGTTTGTCCAGCCAGCGTAAAATATCTCAACATACTGCTGACCAGGATTTACATTGATCAATACATTAAATGTATTGATCAGAGGAAGCCCACTTGAAACAGGAAGCAGAGAGCTGTTTGCTTCCTCATATTTACGTGTTTCCCATAATAACAGGCAAGTAAAGGTCCTCATAGCGGACTCTGCTGGACTGGGACCTCCCAGTGAAAACCCCCTATAAAGTTATGTTTTTGTTTGAGCGTTAGCTGTCAGTTAGTATGTTTGCTAGATAGATCGCAGACATATATTACATTGCTGTTTATTTAAGAAATTTATTTGTACCATCAACTTTTACCAGTCTACTGTTAGAAGTTAGCGTTGTTAAGGTGGTTTTCTGTTAGTCGATGGGGCTCATTTAGATTTCAGAGTTCATCAAAGTTTAACAACAACAAAAAAAATGTACTTTACACTGATTTAAAGTTTCTCTGGTTGTTGCAGTTTGATTCATAGATAAATCTGCATATTCAGTTATGACCTGTAAACATGCTAATAGTTGTCCTGTTACCTGTTCCAGCCTTTCCTGGGTTAACCAGTATGGTAAGTCTGCTGGTGTTGGTGTTGTACAGACAGTGAATGTGGTATGAACAGGAATAGCACAAACCTCAGTGACCCCTGTAGAACCTCAGCAGTGCTGGGCTGCAGATGGACTGGATCCTGCTTGAAGACCTGAACAGACCTGAAAAAGCTTCTCCAACCCTGCAGCTCTTGAGTAGACGAGTAGTAGCAACACTCACCTCCGACTGCTGTTTCTACAAATCTGTCAGTTTATAAAAACTGTTTTTTCAAAAAGAAATATAATTTTTGTATATAGTGAAGAACGGGAGACCCAGTATAGACTCTTGTTCTCATTTATTACACTTACATACACATTTATTACACTTTCATACATATTTATTACACTTTCATACATATTTATTACACTTTCATACATATTTATACATATTACACTTTCATACATATTTATTACACTTTCATATATGTAATACACTTTCATACATATTTATTACACTTTCATACACATTTATTACATTTTCATACATATTTATTACACTTTCATACACATTTATTACATTTTCATACATATTTATGTGATTAATGTCCGAGTGAGGATCTGTGTTTCCACTGACGTTAAATAACTCACAGACATTCAGCTTCCTCTGTAGTTGACTGAGATGTGCTGTTGTTGTGATGTGATTATAAACTTAAAGGAAGGTAGTATAGTTACAGTAGAGCTGTGAAGGAGTTTTTACTTGTGTTTAATTGTTGGCTGTGTGTCTGTTGTTATGTCTGTACGTCAGGATGAGCTCAGTGTAGACTGACGGTAAGTCACAGACAGAGGATGTAATTTACTATCACATAAAGCACAGCTTGTTGTGTTGTGACCTCTTTGACTCTCCGTACTTTGTGATAAGAAATAAAACGTACCGACGAGAATGTCTTATGTAGATACAGCGGTGCTTTGACTAACGTCGGCATGCTAACATGCTAATGCTGATCTTTAACCGGTAGAATGTTTACTTCTTAATTTGGAATATTAATTGATTTATAAAGATATTAATGTATTCATTTTGGCAGCTTTTGGTCCATACAAAGATTTCCTAATCTGTTACCTGTGTGAGTTGGTGCTAATTACAGAGAAAATGTAAAAAAATCTCCATTTAAACTAAAGTAAATATACATTACTTCTTATTATTGGACATTTTATGGTATTTGTTGAATAAATTTCACTCTTACTTTTTCAGCTGACTGCTGTGCACTAAAATACTAATAATTAGATGTCTTATAAGGATATATTTGTTTCAGTCCTACAGATAGCAACAGAGGAAGAGGAGGAGCCTCAGTGAGGAAGAGGATGGGCCTCATTCAGGAAGAGGAGGAGCCTCCGTCGGGAAGAGGAGGAGTCTCAGTGAGGAAGAGGAGCAGAGTGAAGGTTTTCCTCTTCGCCCTTACAGCGAGCAGAAGACCTTCTGTCAAAGACACTGATTTCCTTTATACATCAGTTTATATTAAATATAAAAAACGTTTTATTTATTTATATTTATGAATTATTTTGGGAGTCAGAGGGATTTTTTTTGGATGCGAATCACCTGAAACTGGATAATAACAACCTCACAGATTCTCCAGCAGGTTCACCTGTGGACCAGCGCCACCTAGAGGAACGAGCAGTAACAGCAACGTGTCAGTGTCGCCGCCTGCAGGCAGTGAGTGGTACAGCTGCACTTTCTCTCTTTTATATTTGTGTTTTAGGTTTTCTATGTAACATCTGCAGCAGCAGCTGGTTTCCGGTGTGTCCTCCTGTTTGTGTTGCTCTTATTTATCTAATATATATGTTTTTGATGTGTTTATAAACATAAATGAGATTATGACCTTTATGATAAGAAATAAAAAGTACTGATAACAATGATACTAAATGCTCCACTGTTCTGTTCAACTGATTGACTTTCAATCTTAAACTCATAATGTTAGCTCTCTGTCTCGCTGAGGCATTTTATACATACAGTTTATATATATAAGTTTATATGTAACACTGCCTTCAGTGGATTTCTGTGGTTTCCATACATTCAATATTTTAATTTAATAACAGTCTGTCAACTATTATAAATGTTACCGTTGTTAATATTATTTATGTAGCCATACATAACATACAGCGTAATATATAGTCAATACATCTCCATCTATCCAGCATCTGTGTTTCGACAATATGGCTTTTTATTACTTAATATAATTATGTTTTTATAAAATATGTATATCTTTGAACCAAAATATAGATCCAAATTCATGTAGTATATGTAAATACTTAAACATTTACTGACATATGTAGGCTACTATATCATGCACTATGCATTATGTAAAACAATTACAGGAAAATAAATTAACGTTAAAATATGTATATTTTACCACAGTATATTAAAATATGTAGAAAATAGAAAATAAAACATGCAATGCAATATATACAGTGGGTATGCAAAGTATTCAGACCCCTTTAAATTTTTCACTCTTTGTTTCATTGCAGCCATTTGCTAAAATCAAAAAAGTTCATTTTATTTCTCATTAATGTGCTCAGCACCCCATCTTGACAGAAAAAAAAACAGAAATGTAGACATTTTTGCAAATTTATTAA
>JAGRRF010006209.1:625303-652498 GCA_019097615.1 Morone chrysops | reverse complement strand
GTTTACTGACTGTTTGTCTTGTAGTTTACCGACTGTTGTCCTGTAGTTTACCGACTGTTTGTCCTGTAGTTTACTGACTGTTGTCCTGTAGTTTACCGACTGTTGTCCTGTAGTTTACCGACTGTTGTCCTGTAGTTTACTGACTGTTTGTTTGTCCTGTAGTTTACCGACTGTTGTCCTGTAGTTTACCGACTGTTGTCCTGTAGTTTACTGACTGTTTGTCCTGTAGTTTACCGACTGTTGTCTTGTAGTTTACCGACTGTTGTCTTGTAGTTTACCGACTGTTGTCTTGTAGTTTACCGACTGGTTCTCGTTCTCAGACTCGCCCCGGCCCTCAGACAGCGATGTGGATCTCAGGTTCCAGCAGTGCCGTCGGTATCTGGAGCTGAACGAGCGGCTGCAGGAGGTCAGAGGTCAGTTGCTGCGGCAGAGGGAGGAGCTACGAGCTGCGGGAGAACAGCTGGAGAAAGACGTGGCGGAGGTCAAAGGTCAAACACTCTGACTCTGCTCCTCTCTGTTAGACTCTCTCCCTCTCGTCCTCAGAGCGCCGACTGGCTCCACCGAATCTGCCAAAGTGCCCCAGAGCCAGACTCTGGTGGAGCTTCAGGAGCCCCAGTGATGGCTGACCTCTGACCTCTGACCTCTGTTGGGTTAGTGGGAGCGATAAGTGAACACAGCTGATTACAGGCTGATACAGCGTGACATCATCAACTGATCAGTGACTTTATCAATATACAGAATATAAAGGGCCAATGAGCAGAGAGCTTTATGTGACCCACGCAGTGATTGCTGTCCACTATCAGCTGTAGAGTCACTGATTGATCAGCTGCTGTTGCTCATCAGATCAGATTTATATGAAAGTTTAAGACGTGTTCAGACTGAAAATGAACTCAGTTTGAATCCTCAAATCAAATCCTAAAGATTCCACATTGTCCCAGTTTTCCCTTCTTTGTTTGAACATGTGGTGCAGGCAGGATGGCGCCATCTGCTGGACAACACGGGCTACTGCTTTTTTATTGAAGGATTAAAGTCCCCATCAGAGAGAGCCCTGAAGGTTTTACCTCCAGTAATTGTCCCTTCCGTTCACACTGGGCAGGAACATGTTGAGAAATGTTGAGCAGTGTTTCCTAGAGCCTGAGGCGTCCTCAAATGTCTTATTTAGTCCACAACCCAAAGATAATCAGGTTACTCTCACAGAGGAACAAAGGAACCAGAAAATATTCACATTGGAGAAGCTGAAACCACAGAATTTGGAAATTTTTCTTCAAAAACACTAACAACAATATAAACACTAACCAGTGAATCAGTTATCAAAATAGTTGGTGATTCATTGATACTATAGAGACCCTGTATGTCTCTTTCATTCTTTAACCATCTTCAGAATGTGGTTGTCTTTTCAACATAGATTAGCCTAGCATATAGCATATGTAAGTACAGGAAAGGAGGAAGTTGATCAAGGCTTGCTCAACTGTGACTGGGGCACAGAGCAAAAAGTGGCGGGGCCTATCATCGATAGATTTTGATAATATACATAGCATTCTTTGTGTCTCTTGTAAAACTGTCTTCATGTTCAGTCTGAACTACCTTTTTTTGTGTCTTTGAATGTTTCACAACCGAACCAAATAAAAAGCTCTATGTGGACGATGTCATGTTTTCTGTCTATTTATTACGTCTGCATGAAGGAGAGTCGACACAGCAGTTTAATGAAACACATCACTTTTTATTGGATGAAAACATTTATTATGACACACCTCTGTTGCTTTGCCTATTTCACATGGCACCACACGCCGCTGTGGCCTCGTTCACCCTCAGTAGGCTGGGACCTCGCCGCCATTATGGTCTGAGACGGCTAATTACTCCTGTCCATAAAAACTAATGGTTTGCTCCTCGCTAATAATTCTGATTCAGTCACATGCACGTTCAGATTCATTTTACTTCAACATTTAAGTTTGTGAACTGGAGCACTGAATGCAGTATTTTAACTCGTCTGCATTCGTTTGGACATGAACTTGTCTTAGATCTCCAGCTGGACTTGAACAAGGCCGCTGGCAGTGATGGCGGACTAACCTCCAGGACCTTCTGATGGCTTTTTAACATGGAGCCCCATTCCCACACAATGTTCATCTTTCTCATCCTGATTTTACTCTTTAGGGGCTGTTCAAGTGATTTCCCAACCAAAATCTGTCTTTTGAGTATCAAACCTTCAAGTTTAGAAATTCACCTTTCAAGCCGACGGTTACGGCCTCAAAATATTTGGCGATTAAGTTAACAACTAATTGATTTATCGACTTATTGTTGCACCTCTAGTGATATCTGGAGTCAGGACGGTCCTGTAATCCACAGCCAGCGTGCATATAAACAGTTTACAGGACCATCATGACTAAAGACTGCTAATTTAATAGCTCTCATCTCCGTGACTGACGCACAGAAATCTTGAGCATGCTGTAATAACTTCATTTTCACAATGTAGACATTTTACTCATTATGCAAAATCAAAATTTGAATGAATCTGAATAATTTGACATATTGCTCAGCCCTGTTTGTAGCTGCACAAAGAATTTGTGAGTGTCGAGAAAACAAACAATTGTGCAGAAATTATATCAATGCTGAGGTTTTTAGGTCAACATTTAAGTTTGAGTTGAGTTTTCGTGTGTCACAAACAGTTTTCTGCTTTAATTCTGTGCTTTGTAATCTGTACTGTACACATTTTATGAAGACATTCTACTTTTTCTTACAATTTCACTTTAACAAACTGGAATTTCTCATGCAGGTTTTAGAAAGATGTAAGTCATTACAATGAGATGCTAAGTCATTATTTTAAGAGTTTCTCATAATGAGATACAGCATAATTATTTTCCTGTCACATAGGTGGAAATGTGCTTCCAAACATACTGTGTACAGTGGGTGATTGTTTGATACTCAGAAGATTAAGTAGATTTTGGTGGTGTATCACTTATCTTAAAATGGCCACTGGGACAAAAGCGACTTGGGCTTTATTCATACTTAGAACATGCTTTGGAAATACAGAAGGGTGGTAGCAGTAAATACAAAACCTCATTTTTATGAATAAACAGCCCCTTCATGTAGATTAATGTTCCGTCCAGCACTCTGCTGTCCTTGATCTGCGAGCACACATGGAGGAGTGATGGTACAACTACAGAGAATATTCTTAATATTCGACTTCTCGACCTATCACTACTTTAACAGCAACACAGTTAAGCAGATATTAACACGTTATAAAGACTTCCAGAGGATAACTTCTGTAAGGATACCGTCGACTGAAAGCCCGACCCTTACTGAATCAAATCGTTTCTCGACAGGAAATACTCAACAGCAAACAGTGTCTGAATCTAGTAGCAAACACAAATATAATGTCATTGCATTCGATTAACAGAGGCTTTGTTTATCTACGCTGACAGTCTATAGCATTATAGGTATTTGCGGCACTTGAATACAGATGGCTAGTGATACTCTCGTCGGGCTTTAGACGGAATTATCATCCAGTTTCGACAATGGTAATGGGAGTGTGTATACAGTTGGTGAATATATTAGCATGCTGTCAGGGAGCAACACAGAGATTCTTTTGCCCACTGGGAAGCTTTGAAGATTTTGTATATCTGCAAGTTATTTACAGTACTGATTAAGATAGAGTACAGGAGAGTGTGAAGGAGAGAGTGTTACTCCAAATCAGCTGATAGTTTGGAAAATGACGGTATTTGCTATAATATTTTCTGCAGCAGTGATGGAGTCCAGTAGGTGTCCGGGTGCAAATTTGTGATGAATCATACCCTCAGATTTGACTTAATTTGGGCAATATGATGACATCGAGCAGAGAGATTATATACTGTAAATCTGCCCTACCATTTATACAGATAGCAACCCCATAATAGTGCGAAAATGTATTTGAACATAGATGAGTTTCGAAGTGCAATGAGCTGTTTGAATACAGTTTTAAGACGTTTGCCTTGTGGTCGAAAAGAGGGCACTCTATTATCATCACAAACTATGGCATATCCCCTATACAAATGCAATATGGTGATTTTACTATTAATTTGAAGAAATGTTTGATCAAAAATGTACCCCCCAACCCCACTGAGCTCCATATATGTAACCAGAAAGGCTAACAGTGTATCATGTACAGTTGAGTTGAGTGAAAGACCCAAATTGTTGATGTACTGGATGTATGTAAAAAAAGAGAAGAAAAAAGAATTATGTCCTTTTTGAGTCAACAGTCCACCATAGTTTTCACCTTTTCAGGTAAAAGTCCAGCAAGTTATCCTTCAAAAGTTTGCATAATATTGTTCTTTTATCGATTCTGTCTAGGAGACCGATGGTGATTTATGTGCTCAAGTTCACTGTCTTTTGCTTTATGTTTTCACTACATTTCTACCAGGCAATGATTATTCTACAAATACAAAAAAAGTACAAAAAGATGCACTTCGTTTCATGTGAGATATTTTTTCTCTTAGGTGCATCTCTAAAAGTTATTGATGGCCTGTTCATGTCAGACTGGTCTCAATGCATACATCCAACCCTTTATGAATGGTAGATGGAAGCTGTGATAAATTGTTCAGAGAAAAACTTGAATGCAGTGAATGGAGAAAGTAAAGGGTCAGTACCCGAGGTATAGGGACCAGCACACTCCTTGTCCACCTGAGTGCTGAGTTTCATAAAGGAACACAGTAGAGTCATCCATGTTGTCCACTAAATGTCCTACAACTCACTTTTTCCCACTGACTTCTCATTGACTGTGGCTGTTTGGCTCTGTGTGTCTTGTAGGCAGCAGGCCATGGGACTTGGGGTGTAATTAAATGGAGTAATTCGTGCGGCTTTGCTGGGGGATCCTTGGCGGAAATGGACAGCTCCACCCACGTGGCTGTCTGATGTTCCTGTAGAGACGGTGCTGTGGCTCCTCAGGGAGCCATCGGAATCTCCATCCTGGAGGTTACTCCCAGAGGTGGCACTAATCTTTCTGAATAGCGCTAGTCTGGCCACTTCCTCTGACATCACAGAGGCAGTTTCAACCGTCGGAGAGGTGCTCGAGTTGGTCTTGTTTGAAAAATCTTCTGTCTGGACAGTTGCGTCACTTGTCTTGCGAGATGCAAGGAGAATGGTTGGCAGTTTTCCTGGAAGAGCTGGCTTTGGCTTTTCCCCGTCAGGGGAAGGCACCAGAGGTAATGCATTGGCTGGCAGAGTGCTTTTCAAGATCTGAGGTACATCTTCATCCCTGATCCTCCTCCAGGTGACTCTGTCATTTAGCCGAGATGCAGATCTCTGCCCTTTCTTCTTTGTATCATCCTCGCTCTTTGCTCTTCCACTTGAATCAGATGATGAAGAGCGGAGGGAAGAACGGCTGGTCACTCTGCTCAGTATGTTTATGCTTGGTGATGAGGCGTGACGTTTAAAATTATCTTTGTCTTGTTGCTGCCTGGCTCCAGACACTCTGCCAGGCCCATTTTGCTGAGCCACTCTGCAGGGGCTTTCAGAACTTGTTCTCCTGCCTGGGCGTCTTGCAGATAGGTCCCTTTCACTTGAAGTAGCTCGAGAGAGGGTTTTTGTCTGCTTCTGAAGGCCACGGTCTGGCCTCTGGACTTGCTGTGCTTGTGCTGGACCTTTGACTTGCACCCTTCTCTGGGTTTGCACAGCTGCCTTAAGTTCCTGACAGCGTGATGAGCAAAGGAAGACAGCTGAAGCTCCAGGAACTGCTCTGCGGGGGGATCCATTCTGAGATCCATTCTGAGATCCAGGCATGTTGCGTGCAGTGCCATCACGTCTTAGCACAGTCTTTGACTCCTTAATGAAAGTCAACTGTCTCAAGAATCCATTGCGATCAGACTCACCACCACTTGAATGGCCAGAAGTCATCCTGACCAGTTCAAGTCTATTGGCGGGCGACACCCTTTTCCCACTGACCTGATTGGTTTGTCTGCCATATGTTTGATTTGTCACCAGAGGTGACAGAGGTCTGGGTCTGACTGAATTTTGCATAAAAGGGATTCGGACAGGTGACTTCTGAGTTTTAGGTGGTGGAGATTTTTCATTTTGATTTACAACAGGAGAGCGTCCCTTTCTTTCATGGGGACTACTAGCTGGCGGACTGGTTGGGGAGGCATTCTTTTTCTGGATGGATTTATTTGTCTGTGTCGGGGATGTTATCTTCTTCTGTGAATGTTTGGATGGTGTAGAGCTTTGCGATGATCCAGAGGATGAACTTTTTGGTATCCTTGGAGGTGGAGTAGAGCTCCTCTTTGGCAAAGAAAACTCAGTTTCCTGGGGCTGGCCTAATCGGTGAAGGCTCTTTGATCTATGCTGAGCAAGGTTTGGGTTCTTTGGAGCATCTGTCTTGGTTGGTACTTTTCTGGGAGGAGGTCTTTGTGATGGAGCTGTGTCTTTTTTCGGCGTATAGATCACTGTCCTGCCTCTGAAAACCACTGGTAAGTTTGCAACTGGCTTCCGCTGAGCGAAGTCTAGAGGTTTATTTGCCTTTTTTTCTTTAGCAAACTTCCGTTCTTTGGGTGTAAAGCTGGATGTTGACATGAATGACAGGACTGATTCAGTCTCTTCAGAAGATGGCTCTTGAGACTTTGATGCCTGCAGCCCAGTGACAACACAATTAGCACCTTCTTGTATGGCTCTCCATTCAACACTGTTGAGGTCTGAATCTTTATCCCATGCCGTATCATCACTATCCATTTCCTCATCCATGTTCCACCCATCAGATGCCTTTTGTTTTTGTTTTTGAGTATTTTCAGCTTTCTTCTTCCTGGCAGCAAGCTTCCTTCTTTGCTTGGGCATGGCAGATGTTATGCATTTCTGAAGGAGGTCATCCTCTGAATCCATGCTGACAGAGCTTGGCGAACTTGGCTCTTCGTATTGGCTGTGAATGGTCATAGACTTTGTTTGTTGTGCCATATTGAGTGTTTTGTTGTGTCTGTTTTTATACCATATTTGCTGGGCTTTTGATTTATGATCTTCAAACTCTGCATCACTCAGTGAACTGAGAGAGGAACTGAGTGAGTAACATGCCAAGGATTCATCCTTTATCAAATTCTGTTTAATCCTGTGAAACCCTCTGGACCTTCCTTGGGAATTATCAATCCTGCCAATATTTGTCATGCTCCGGGAGAGAGTATTTCTGCTTGCTTCCCTGATCTGTTTTCTACTTGTTTGTTTCATTGCTTCATCTTTGTCATTTTCGTCATCATAGAATCCGTTACTGTCCTCTGAAGAACGTGTCATTTGTCGATAGATTGTGTTTCCTTTTTGTGATCCCACATTAAGGTTACCTTCTGTGTTTTGCTTTATGACCGGCAGTTCCAATTTCCTGACTGGGCCTTGACCTTGCCTCCTCTTTTGTTGGTTAGGAGACTGATCACGATTTCTTTGGCTTGCCACTCTATCGGCTACCTCTTTGCTTTGCATCAGCACCCTCTGAGTAGGAATGACATGTTTAGTTGTTCGGTTCATTTGTATCTCAGGTGGGTAGTTCATCCTGTTGGGTTTGTGGAAGTGTGAGAATATCCTCAAGTCTTCAATCCTCTTTGCCTCATCATCGAGCAACTGTTTGTTCATACCTTTAGCTGTGCAGTCTTTAGCCCCCCTCTCCTTCACGGGATACTGAATTGTTTCATCACTTAGCGATGTTGTGCTGGAGAAGTTAACAGGTGTACCTTCTGCAGAATCAGTGAAGGATGAATCATCAAACTTTAAGTCCTTTTGTGGGATGACAATTCTCCTCCCAGGACATATTTGGGTTTTGCCATTTGGGAGCATCATGTACACTGGGAGATGTATTGGTTTTCGGACCTGCGAATTCAGAATATGAGGAGGGATGGTGGTCATCAGGGAAGGTCTCACTTTTCTGAATTTGGAAGGCATTGCTGAGTTGATGCATTCCTTTAAGATTTCTATGTCATCATCTGAGTTGCCCTCACTATATCTCTCCCCATGGTCAAGTCCTTGCTCATCCTCATCAGGGAAAGGAAGATTTTTGTCATTTTGCTGGAGTAGGGGTGTCAGTTTCAGCTCCACATCTTTCTGTATGTAGTGTTCGTGAAGAGGCAGAGCACTTAAACTCGAAGCGCAAGAAAAATTTTCCGTGGGCTTTTCCACAGTGAAGTAGATCATTGTGTCCAGGTCAGGAGGAAGGTTAAACCTCTCCTTACAGTCTGCAATCTCCATGAACTTTCGCAGGCTGCTTTCCCACTGGCCTGCTATTCCTGTGGTCTGTGTTTCTGGTCCATTTGACTCAACACAACAGGGAGTTTTACTTCGACTAGGAGGCATGGTTTGCCCTGGGCTGTCGGGAAGATCACTAGGGCTTATTGTTCCATCAATCATCTCACTGCACGGGTCACTTTGGATTGAGCTGGCAATAGAGGGAGACTCAAAGCTGCCCAGTGAACTGACTGAGCTACAGCGACTCATTACCAGGGGTGTCTCGTGTATGTAATTCTCAGATGAACTGGATGGAGATCTGTCTTCAAGTATGGCTGGTGAAGCTGCTCTAAGGAACACCTTTTCCCTTTTAGCAGGACAGGGGATTTCAATGTGATCAGTTTCTTTACTGGGAAAAGTTTTTGAGTCAGTCATCAGCAGCTGGCTGTCACTCAGGTCCTCCAAGGTTTCATCCTCTTCAGCTTTTTTCACCACTTCTTCATCCTCGACTTCAATTATTTCTAATGATGAGTCACTCTCCAGCTCATTTTCACTTTGTCCATCCAGTGCTCCGTCGCCAGAGGAGAGAGAGGAAAGTGAACTGCAGCGGGAGAAGCAAATCGGGGTGTTTTCCACAGAGTATTTCTGGACCGTCTCCATTGTCCCAATGGTTGGGCTTCTGGTGGATGTCATTGGAGAAAACTTTGTAATACTTCCCCCAGTCATTACAGTAGGTACCCATGCTTGCCTCCGCATTGCTTGAGCTGCTTGGACATTGATTGCTGTCTTTGCTACACCAAATTTGGCCACACTCTGAATGAGTGGGACCTGTTGATAAGAAGGAGACAGTTTAATTGAAGTCATGCTGACATCAGAGGAGACTTTTGTGGATACACTGACAGGTGTTTGCACAGGTTGATCCTGGTTCTTTTCTGCATCTGTGCCGCCGAACTCTAGAGCTTTCACATCTTTGTTGTCCACAGAATCTCTCTCAGGAATATCTTGCTGGTTAGTCTCATTAAGGACAGAAGGTCCTACATTAAGGTAATCTTGATGAGCCACTTTGAGATCAAGCTGGTTGGGTCGTTGTTGCATCATTAGAGCTCTTGGAGGAGGTCGCATTTGGTCTTTGCTGCCGCAGTAGCCATCACTGGTGCTTCCACTGTTCAGGCTGTCTGTTGATACACTTGTATGGGCAGTTTTGAGGCGCAAGAGGGCGTGTGCTCTACTGAGGCGTTCTCTGTGAGCCAGGCTGCTTGTATCAGAGAGACGGCAGGGGGAGCATGATTTCGCTCTGGCTTCATTGAGTTCATCCAATCCGTAAGGCCAGTCCGCCAGGTGGTCTTCTGAGCTGAGGCTAAAACTGTCTTCAGAGGATGTGTGCATGGTGATGTCTTCAACTAACCTGTCGATCTTGGCAACCGTGTTGGTGATCTTCTTTGCTAGCTTCTCTGCAGCGGCAGATACTACATCGTCAGGAGGTGCGCGTCTCTTCTCGACCGTCTGAGGCGGATCTATGTCTCTCTCTGGTTCACTGTCCCTCTTACGTGGTTGGTTTTGCAGGAAATTAGAGTTGGTAAGGAACATAGACAGCATTGAGAAGCTCCCAGTGTCCAGGCTACTGGAGACGTTGGGGGCCTCATCATCATCAAAACAACCAGAATCAGATGCGTAATCCTTTGCCAGACTCTCAATGTGCCGTAGTGGCTTGTTGAGGGTCAAGTGCTTGGGGCTCTGTTTCTCAAGTGTATCAAAGGTTTCCGCTAGGTGTTTGGCGTCCAGCTCGGCCTCCAGAGCCTTTTGTTTCCTCATGTAGAGTGAGGGCATGCAGGAGCCGGGGGATACAACTGCAGCATCCTTATATTTCAGGGGTCGATTGGTGAGGAGGTTCCTTAAAGCTGCGGCGCTGCCCATGGCTATCATCTTGTGCTTGGAGTGGATAAGGTTGCGCAGCATGCTAACTGCCCCTAGGTCCCACAGCAGCTCCTGGTCTTTCGGACTTCGGGCAGAAAGGTTCCAGAGAGTCCCGCAGGCGTTGCTCACTATGGTCAGGCTGTGGGAGCGCAGATGCTGTAGCAGAGTGTGGAGGCAGTTGTGGTCCCTGAGGATTTGCCTGTGAAGAAAGATAGGGAAAGACATTTCAATCAATTTATTATGTCCAGAAGAAGCAAATTATTACTTGCTAGTTATTCTTAAAGGGTCTGTTCCAGTGGCTATACACAAAAAGGAAGACATTTCTTTACTATTGTGACGATCAGTGTTTGACTCTCAGAAACCCACCTGTAATCTTCTCGTGTAGCAACTAGACTCGACACATTTCGAAGGATCCCTCCGCCGCTCTCGATGATGGCAAGCGAGTTGGTCTGACATCGGTACGTCAGTGTGCTGACCAGGAAGCCCAGAGCTCCATCCACTGAACAGATCGCCACCTTGTTGTCGATGCTGTGAGCAGACAGATTCCACAGAGCGCTCAGAAGACTCTTCAGGGTCGACTCCTGGAAAACCAGAAAAACAAAAAAAGGTTTTATTTGAACTCCTTTGCAAACAAATAAACAAACATATCTTCTTCACATTGCCTCCTACAATAAAGTATTTTCTCTGTTATTGTTGTATCTCCTCTGTGTAGATTGGTTTGTTTTCTGTTACCTTCGTGGCCTGCAGGGCACAGGTCATCAGTGCAGACACACAACCGATGTCTCTGAGGACTCTCTTGCTGTTGATGTCGGCCCTCCAGGACAGATTCCTCAGGATGCTGGAAACCACCTGATGAAGCTCCTCGCTGTCTGAGGCCAGCTGGGCCACCAGAGCCTGAAGGCAGCTCTTCTTTGAACACAGAGTGGCCTAAAGGGGGTGGAGGTCAAACAGACAGACAGACAGACAGGGTCAAGTCAGTTTTTGCACAAAAAAATGCTGCTTTTTTCTTTGTTCTTCAAAAAAAGTAATTTTAATGCTAACATTAGAATGGCCCCTGTCATTGTAATGCTACCATATATTACCTGATTGTTACAAAAACATTATTATTAATGTTGTAGCTTGCCGACGTGGAGCTAATTTTAAGTAACATGTATTAAGTAGCTTAGAATTAAAATACATCCAAGTTGTATTTGAATGTACTTTGGTTTGATGTTGGTTCTCTTATTCATATAATATGTTTCTATACTTCCTTTTGCTGCTGTGATACTGTGATCAATAAAGTCTCTGTACTCGCTCCAGTTGCCCATTCTTTTTGTACCTTGTTGACGACGTCTCCAAAAGTGAGGTTAGTCACCGCCATGCCTGCGTAGCGGCGCAGCGCCATGTTGATAGGATCATTCTGCATGCCGTACATGTCCTGCTCCAGGTGGATCAGATCAGCCACTACTTGCAGACCGCCTGGAAGAAAACACAAAACTGTTAACAGAGTGCGTCACTGATGTTGGGAAAAACCAAAGATTTGTAGGTGTTTCACAAACCTAATTCATTCATGGCACGCCGGTACTCCTCTTCAAAGGAAAGCTTCATGATGGCACACATGGCTTGACAGATCTGAGGGTCCACAGGTTCAGGGATGTCTGCAGAAGAGAAAAAATAGAAGATTAGAATAATGATAAATCTGCTGAATGAGGAAACACCTTTGCCTCTATATATACAGGAAGGAACAAATAACCCAAATTCAATCAACCCCCATGAATTCTGTGGGAGTATTGCCCACTGGGTCCCTCTGCTCCTACACTAGCAGTGTTTAAACTCCCACTTTTTTCATGAAATCAGGAATTTTAGGCTGCAACAATTCCCCAAAAACTTGACTCACCAGTGGTTTTGGTTCCTGCAGGCGAAGGTGTCCCTGCGTGGCTCTCGATCCAGTCCCAGCCGCTGTCACAGTAGGTCCGGACCTGTTCCAGCATGTGCAGCACCCTCATCTCTCGGCGGGCCTGGCCCTCATCCTGCTGGGAGTAGATGATGTTGTGGAGGGCTGCGGCGGCTCTGGATTTGGCCTCTCGGCTGCAGCCCGCCACTGTCGTACTGTTCGCTGTGGTCTCGCCAGGCCCGCTGCTGCTGCCTGGACCCTCATGCAGAATCTGAACCAGCAGAGGGACGCAGCCAGACTTCCTCATGGCGATGCAGCTGTCCTGAGAGCTGGACAGAGCCAGAAGAGTCCGAGACATCTCCTCCTTGTCTCTGTTAGCGAGCATGGAGAGCAGCCAGAACACCATCTCCACCTGCAAGGAGGCTCAGAGTCACTCAAGTTCCTTCAGTAGTTCTACTTTATACTACTGCTTTATACTTTCACTCCACCATGTCTTCAGCAGATTCACATTATTACCATAAAATAAAATCGATAATAAATAATGTATTATTTTTGGTTAGTCTAGCAGCAATATATAAAGTCATTTTAATGAGCCCCACATTTACCAGCTGCAACATAAAAGTGATGAACACATTAATAATTATAATCCAGTAATACATTTTGGGCCATTCTGCCGTACAAGCAGAGCGTTTCTACACTCAGAGAATGATCTAAATACTTCTTCTACCACTGTATTTAATGAATCAGTTGTTTCTCTTTATCTCCTTTAGATGACACTTTTCTATCAGTGAGTAACCTGACTGTATTGTCAGTATATTTCTTATTCTATCGATCTGTATCAATAACAGCAGAGAACAGCTGATAACTGATCAATGAATCCAAACAGTGAACTCAGTAACTGCAGGACGTTTGTGTAAAACCAGAGATATGGATGGTTTTTGAGCAGTTTATTACCTCTTTATAACCCCTTTACTACCACTTTATAATCCCTATGTTGCCCCTCGGTGGGGCAGTGTTGTCTCACCTTGCTGCCTCCGTCTGCAGTAGCTTCTGATCCTGCTGCTACGGCTGATGACGGGTTGTTCTCTGGTTCTCCAGCAGGGGGCTTCTCTGCTCCGGACAGCTGCACACACACACACACACACACACACACACACACACACACATACACACACGGAGGAAGAGGAGGATGAGGTAAAGGAAGCAGATTATCTGATTTCTGTCAGTGATATCAGAAGTACAAACATACATTACATGTCTGATCCATATTAAACAATATTAGACATTCTCAAACTCTGAGACTGTCGTCCAAGAAATAAATGAGACAAAAGTTATTGAATTTATATTTATATAAACCACAGAAAGAAAACCAGTTGAATTTTGTATATTGACAAAATAACGTATTATTAATGTAAAAATATTTATTGGTTATTATTTATCCTGTTTTCTTCTGTTCTTTTGAATTGATGACATCCAGCCGACATTTAAGTTATTTCTTTATTAGATTTGATGTCTTTATATATTATAACATCCTTTATGAGTCACACTGTGAACACAAACTGCAGCTCTTCATTCATTTATTTAAATAAAAGTCATATTGTCTCTATTTTATCTTTATTTATCTTTCTCTGTTTATTGTTGCATCAATATACTGAAAACAGATTCCAGATCAGATCTCCTCTGTAAAACGTTAATTTCTCTGCCTGAATGCTGATCCTCTCACACACACACACACACACACACACACACACACACACACACACACGCACACACGCAGACACACTCACACCCTGAGGCGTTGCCATGGTAATGGGATGATAAAAGGGGGATGAAAGCTGTGATACAATTCTCTGAGGATTTCAGTCTGTGAATCCAAATGAAGCTCAGAGTGCGTGTGTCTGTCTGTGTGTGTGTGTGTGTGTGTGTGTGTGTGTTCAGTCTGTGGCTCTGATCCAAACCTCCATTAAACACAAGCAGCTGCACACATGATGACAAAATGGACGCTGGCAAGCAGAAACGCAGCTGATGGGTTTATCAGGATTTCTCTAAACAACGCTGAATGCACCCCGAAAATGTACAGTACCCCCCCCCCAACAGCTTTAATGATTTGGACCAGGTGTAACTCAGACGAAATAATCCCTCTAAAGCACAGCCAGCAGGATGTATGTGAACCTGTGTGCAGGGACGGACAGCAATGGGAGGAGTCAGTGTGTCTCTGTGCTTTGGGTGCACTGACCCTTTAACGAGGCTCTTTAACGAGGCTCTGAACTCTTCCTCTGACAGTGAGGCAGTCTGCAGTGAGTGATGTGTCCACCGCTCCGCCGCCTCCTTGTTATTCACGGAGGGGAGCGGAGCAGAAAAAGGACGAGCCGACTCGCTCTCTTTGTCTCAGACACTTTAGCTCCGTGCCAACCCCGCAGCCTGGCAACAGCCAATCACAGCTCGGCTCTGAGTCGGCTGGTTCCTCTGCATAACAACGAGATGGAGCCGAGGAGAAGGAGGAGGGTCTGTATGTCTGAACCAGAATACAGGAGATCAAATCCATTTCAAATGTTTCTGGGTTATTATTGAACAGTGATTATTGATTAATCTGCTGAATACTTTAATGAACTGATTTACAGTTTGGTTTAAATTCCTGGAAAATGTGAATCACATCTACGACATTAATAAACCAGAAGATTGACAGTCTCCAGTCAAAGAAAATCAGCTAATTTTCAGATGAGAGGGAGACAGGAATCAGCTGGTTTGTCCAAACATTGCAACGTATTTATGGCTCTGTATTGTATTTTGTTTCCTCCCGTCTGTGTCAGTGATGGAAGAAGTACTTATACCACAGTGTATAAATACTTTGCTACAAGTAAAAGTCAAAAAGTATTAGCATCATATACTTAATATATTTTTCTCTCTTAATGCAGAATGCTCTGTCAGTGGTGGAGTACAGACGACATCGGCTGCACAGTTTCAACTCATCTTGAAAGAATGGCGGCTCGTCTGGTCTCACACGATCTCATATTCCAGATAAGACTGAAATATGTTTGTGAACAGATCTGAGCACAGAAAAAGTCGAGTGCATGGTATTGTTTTTTTATTATTACATATCTTCATTATATATATTGTCAGTGGCCCTTCTGGCTGTTCTAAAATTCAATCTAATCTAACACCATCAGCACCGACCTGCCTGAGGAAAATCACTTCTTTTTTTTAAATCACTTTTTTGTTTCTATGCTCTTATTATTGTATTTTGGTATTCATTATTCTTATTTTTAATTACATTTTGTGTATCACAGTGATTATTTAGCTTTTTCTGCTATATATCTAAAGTTATTATTGTTATAATTATTATTTGATTAAACTGTATTTTCCACCACTGGTCTCTGGATCTATGTACGTTCAATCATGTCTCCTCTGTAGCTCAGTTTAATTGTGGCATCCCTCAGGGATCTGTTCTCAGTCCACTGTTTGTTTCATTTAAATATATTAAAATTTTCACTGTTTCGTTAATTAAACTTTAATCGTTAATTAATCTTTGTGTAATCTGATTATCGAAGATCTATTTTTGTATTTATTTTAAACATATAAAAGAAAAAGATAAAGAGACGCAATAACATGAACAATAAACCTTTTACACAAACTGTAAAAACATCCTACAATAAATAAATCCTTATAAACAACATAAATTAAATCTTACTGTTTTTCAGTATTCATTTTGTTAAGTGTTGTAATTTGATGGCGCCCTTACTCCCTGTATTATGGTAGACTTATTTGCTGTACTGCTGTACTGAAAGGGTTACGGTATGTACAAGACAGTGATGTCACCACGCTCCGAGTGAGCGCCAGTTGTTGCTGTTGTTATCTTTCACAAGCAGAAGAAGAAGACTATGCGCTGCAGTATCCCCCTTAACACATTTTTTAGTAGGTCAAAGGTCACATTGAGTTCATCCTGCTGAATAATGAATGAGCACAACTGAGATGATTTATTCATTATAAAGTCAGACCTCTCCTCTCCCCGACAACCAGCATGAAGAGTAAACTGACTTTCACATTTTATTTAACGGTGCAGAAATTTCAACTGTCCCAGATTAACAAACTGTAATTTAACAACAGAAATACATAAACATCTCATGAATATTTTCAACAGCTTGTTAAACACAAACTAATGAATTTAACTTAATTATGCATAACTTTAAGCCTTAATAACATTTAAACGGGTGAGTTGTATAAATGTACAGTTGTCACAAACGGGGAAATTAGCTCTAGAGACCAAAAGGCTGTAAACATGTTTATGTCTGTTGGACATTTTAATATGTAAATAGAAATGGAGTGAAACTGAGAATAAACTGGATTTTATGGCTATGATGAAGCAGCTGAACCCTGTGGAGGATTTTCACTCTACTTTCTTCCTTAAGCACCTCCAGCTCATCAGCTAAGCAGTGAAGAGACAAACTGGTCGAACCAGAAACAGCAGAATGGAAGAATGTCAACGTCCTTTCAAACACATAGACAGACGGAGATTAGAGCCACAGCGAGAGCTTTCCCACTGAGAATACAGGTCTGGATTTTAGATTTTTAATGACTTTGTTTTAAACGGAGGAATCATACACAAACATGGAGCCTAAAGCAGCTGTGAGTATCTGACAGAGATGTCCTGATTGATCTGTGGGAACCACTGAAACCAGATTAAACAAGCCTGAACATGAGCTGAGAGCTGTAGAGACAAACATGAGACCTAAGAGTATCTGACCGATATTTTTAATTCAGTAATTAAACGTTTTCTGGCTCCAGCTTCTCAAGTTTGAGGATTTTCTGCTTGTAACTGTTTTATGTGATTTAAATGTAAAATTATTTTAAGGTTTCAGACGTTTTTTTATCTGATAGACTGAAACATTTGATCAATAAGATGAATCTACAGCCATGCCAGCAGCTCGGTGAGTTTGTACTTGTGCTTTGAGCTAAATGCTATCAGCATGCAAACATATTGACCCTAATTTGAGCCCAAATCATTTAACTTACATAAACTGCTTGTGTAAGAGACAAGACCTAATCAAAGACAATTTAAGAATTCAGAATATAACTTGTATTTGACTGTTGCTGTATATTTGATAGAACTGCCAACTAAAAATTGACATCATCACACTTTTCTTTAGTCTGACCGTCGCAGAAAAAACAAAACCATCGTTAAACTGCGTTCAGAATCTGCTCCTTGTCACCGGAACCAAAGTATGAGAGTATTGTTGCAACATGGACCTTTTCTCTTGTAACACAGGAAGTCTCTTACCGCTGCACTGCTGCATATGCTAACTGTACTAGCTGCTATTAGCTAGTTAGCGGTCCTATTAGCTGGAAGGACAGAGGGAGTTTAAACACTGCTAGTGTAGTAACAGAGGGACCCAGTGGGGAATACTGCCGGTGAGCGGGGCCAAAATGATCCACAAAACCGTAGTGGGGCCTGAATTCGCTGATGACACTTAATAACTTAAACAGAGTAAATAGTGTCGTCCAAATGACTCTGGTTTCAATCTTCGTCATTCATCAAACTTAACATTACGGTCAGAGGTCACCACTCTAGATGATAATCAACAGCTCCTCTTTATGATTGGGAATGAAAAGTTACAGAAAAAAAAGAAAATGTTATTTCTAGACAAAACATCATGTAAACTAATGTTACTAATCCTACTTAATTCCACATTGATCTGGTAAAACAGGTTCGCTCTGACGTCTCTGACTATGAAACAATTCACAGCGTCTGAAAGGCCTCTGTAAAATCAGAGAACATCAACAAAGAGCTTAAAAACAGGACTTTACAAGACTAGAAAAGATAGAAAATGAGTCTTGTTGTGGAACCTTCACAGGAAAATGACCAGAAAGAGCCTGAAATACGTCTCCAAAGTGATGACAAGACCAATCAATCAGACCCAGACTGTAAGAAAGACCTTCTCAAGACAGGTCAGAGGAACAAAAGGGCCATAAGCCCACTGAGTCTTTTCAAAGAGGACTTCAACCATTTTAAGGAAGATGTGTTGAAAGTTTTCAAGGACAAAGACACGAAGACAGAGCATGAAGACTACCCACCAAGTCAAGCAGAAAATAAACCTGTGAACAGTACACTCAGTCTTCTGAAGGAGGACTTCAGCCAGTTTAAAGAAGACATGACCAAGATATTCAGCATTAGCTTGTCCAAGGACAAAGAGACAAAGTCAGAGCATGAAGACTGCCCATCGAGTCAAGCAGAAAATAAACCTGTCAACAGTGAACTCGGTCTTCTGAAAGAAGATGTGACCAAGGTCTTCAGCATGAGTTTTTCCAAGGACAAAGAGACAAAGTCCACAGAGAAGACTATCGACCGTCTGAGCTTACTCAAAGACTTCAGTAATTTTAAAGACGACATCTCTAATGTCTTAAGAACTGGTCTTTCGAAGGAGAGAGACACTGCAAAGGAAGACTCATTAAACACCTTTAAGATAAAAAGCTTGAAAGCTGAAAGGACCGATGAACCCTTGAAGAGTCTGTTCAGAAGAGACCAAAAGACTTCTCAAAAAGCAGAGGACAGTGCAGAGACGAGAGAGGAACAATTGGATGATGGTTTTAGGGGAAATCTCTCTGAACAGAAGGAAGAGAAAGTCGATGCAGAGAAAAACAACAACATGAAAGACGGGATGGACAAACTGGAAGTATCTGCAGAAAAAACTGAACCGACAAGTCTCCCTAAAACAGGTAGGCTCAATTTCACTGTTTCAAAACTAAACATTTATGGAGAAAGCCAGAACTTGTATGGTATCTAAACTGTCTGAGTCAATATTTTTGAATCTGGATTATTTTATACATCCTCAGAAATGTTTTTCACTGCTTAGAATAACACAGCCTTCATGCCTTTTTTCTAAGCTTTTGGCAGTTGTCTCTGCTGTATAACAGTTCTTTCAGGAAGTTGTGATGTCGCGATCGCAACATGCAATCAGCTAATTTGTCTAATCATTGTAGTTTCCAGTGAGTTTCATCAATCATAGCAGTCCCTCGCACAACGTTGAGCCATACGTCACCAAACTGCAAGTGATTTTTTCACTGGAACAAGTTGCCATTGATTTTTAATGAATTATACAATAAAAAAATCTATTTTTGCGATTTTCATTTAAACATCCTAAAAGCATTGGGATTTTAGGCTGCAACAATCCCCCCAAAAGTTACATCCCGTACGTTATGTGAGTTACGTTTCATTCAAGTAACGCAATTTATGATCTTTCCCTAATCATAACCAAGTAGCTTTTGTGTCTAACCTATCCAAACTGCATCTGTTACTGTACAAAATTAACCATGTAAACTTTATTTTGAAAATCTAACTATACTTTATTCTTGCTTACTGTGCATCCAGATGATGCTAGAGAGACACCTACAGCGTCATATTTTGAAGCAGCGGGCAACTGACCAAGCCACAATATTTGACGAGTTGGGAGTGAGAAAACTGCCAGTAGTTGCCATGCACAGAGTAACAATAATAGTCCAATGTCCAATATCGATATTTTTGTCTGGGTTGTGTTTAAATAAAAAAAACTTTGCCTTATGATTTTACAGCGTTACATGTATTATACTGTATATAAACTTTAGCCGAGCACAGATGTGAGAGTGAAGAGTGGAGTGACGACTCCACTGTGGTGTCAGCTGAAGACGAGAGGATAAATGAGATAGAAGAAGAGAAGCCATTAGAGACTCTTCCCTGGGAGTCTCTGTCCTCTGGGATCCATCTCTTTAATCTGAGAGACCCAAACAAAGAAGACTTGGGGTGAGTTGAACCGCAGCCAGACTGTCAGGTTCAAACTATTTAATATAACTACATGTTTACAGTAAAATCATGTTCATCTTTTTGATGTTGTGGTTATTTCTGCTCTTGCAGGGATCAACCAGGAGACAACTTGTGGTTGGTGAAAAACTGTAAGTTCACATAGATTTTTATATGTTTCTGCTTCACTTATAAATATTTCTCCTACATCGATAAACATTACCAGTATCAGTATCATCTGCATAGAGGTTTAACATTCACTGAATACTGTCATAGTCAGAAGGTTTGGGGCTGAATTCAATCACAGTTTAACAGTAATTTCACATCTGCTTAGGCAATCACAGTCAACAGCACTGCAGCCAACCCCTGAGAGTAGCTGTACTACTCCTCCCAAGCAGAACCTAAATTTAGTCCCATGAACTCATCTCCAATGAGAGAGAAGTTTTTACATTACATTATGTTACTGCTGTAGAGAAGATATATATCTTATATAATATAAAAATTAACTACTGAATTGACTAATCTTGTTTCTTGTTTTGTCCCTCAGTTGCATGCTATTTGACCTTTGACCCCAACACTGCCAACTCAGAGCTCCGTCTGACTAACAGCAACAGGAAGGCGACTCGAGTGTGGTCAGAAAATCGTCCGTCAGACCACCCAGAGCGGTTCAAGTGTTGCCCTCAGGTCCTGTGCAGGGAGGGGCTGCTGGACTCTGTGTACTGGGAGGTGGTGTGGAGCGGCGGCGCCGACATCGGCGTCACGTACAACAGCATCTCTAGAGATGGAGACACGGCGAGCTGTCTGTTGGGACACAATGAGCGGTCCTGGAGTCTGGAGTGTTCAGAAGCAAGCTACACCCCGTGCCACAATAACAAGAGGTTCAGGTCCTCCTCACCCCAACCCTTCACCCACAGAGTCGGGGTTTACCTGAACTGGTCAGCAGGCTCTCTGTCCTTCTACTGCGTCTCTCAGGATGCCATGGTCCACCTTCACACCTTCACCTCCACCTCCATCTTTACTGAGCCTCTGTACCCGGGTTTTTGGGTCTGGGCCTATGAGGGCTCAGTGTCGCTGTGTCAGGTGGAGTTAGACTGGGAACGGCTGCTGCAGTGATGTTTACAGAGAGCTGCAGGGATGCTGTTTTTGTAGTCCAACCAAGTTATTTATTGCAGAATATAAGCTCTGTGGCGATCAACCGTTTATGATCCTTATAAGTTTTGAAGATATAGAGCCTACAGAGGGAGCTGAGTGAACTCAGGCAGACCACGAAGTCTCAGCTCAGCTCACAATTCCAGTTACAACAGCTGATTGCAGCTGATCATAAACACACATCAGCTAATTCCCATTAAGCATCCAATGGGCAAATGTAATTCAGGCAGCCTTATTTAAGCTGCTTTAGCCTGCCTGCCTTTGCTGCTTCCTCTGCAGCCCGCTTTGCAACCCACTTCCACCCCTACTTTCTGCTGAAGGGGTTAGCGTAGCTGCTGCCAGCTAGGATTATTATTTTTTTTTTTTGGTGAAACTCACAGGAAACAATGATTGGTCAAATTTTGTGGAAAAGTAACTGTGATTGGACAAAAATGCAGCAACTGGATCTGAAGACTTCAAATATTCAAGGATTCATTACAAACACTTTAAATTTAGATATAGTTAGTTCCCTTTTTGCGACTTTTAAAAACAAAATAAAAATTCATTGATGAGTCATAAAAATAAAACATTCATAAAACAATCATTTGTATGATGATGGATTGTTGTGTGTGTTATTGTGTGCGTGTGTGTGTGTGTGTGTTGTTCTGTGTGTGTGTGTGTGTGTTAATGTGTGTGTCTGACCTGTAGCTGGTTCTCCTGACTCCCTCGGGCCTCCTGCAGCTCCTTCTGCAGCTGCTCCAGACGAGCAACTCGCATCTGCAACACACAGTTCAGACACATCCAGATGTGCTGCTTCTACCAACCAGATGTCAACAACAACACAACGTACATAATATTTATAATGAATTAAGAGTTCATCTGTTGTTAATACTGTTGTTATTTGAATTTAAATATATTGGAGGTGACATTTTTCCTTCTCTCAATGGCATTATTACAATAAGCTATTTACTGTAAAAATCAATCTGTAAGTTTACAGGTTTTCCCCGTTTATTTTACATATTTTATCATTATTTTTTAATACATGGAAATTTTAATAAACTTTCAAAAATATCCTTTAATACTGTTCAAAATTGTGACGACAGTAAAAAAAAGTATTTGTCGTGTAATTTTACATGATTTGTTTATTAATTGACAGATATTTTGTATAATGATGGAATTGAATAAATGTTGTTTATCAGTGTATAAGCATTGGTCAGTGTAAACAGCAGTATTTACTATAATTTCACAGATAATGACTTTTATTACAGTTCTAGAACTTCTAACATTCACATTAATGTTCACCAGCAGAGTTCATCTGTATTTATAGCTCATTGCATTGGTTTACAGTGTTAATATCTTTAATTAAACAATAAAAAAATTGATTTGATGTCAAATTAAAGCTAAAAACTGTATTTATTTAGTAGAAAATTACTGTATTTTTAGGAGTCTGTTATGTTACTGTATTTGTTTGCGCCCAGGTGCTGAAATATTGAGTTTTTTTACAGTGTAGTTCGGTCCCATAGATTATAAAATATAATCCACTCTGCCGTACCTCTAAAACTTGCAGAGTTTCGCTTTGGCCCTGTTATAACTTGTGTAAGCAGAAGATCAAACAATCCAATCTTTCATAATTAGTTTTAATTTCGAGTATGGGAAGAAGGCATTCGTGTTGTAGGAGATATTATTGATGAAGGTGCTCATTTAATTTACCTGTTAATACTTTTATTAATGTGAAGCTGTAAATGTCCAATCAGCCGTCTCACCTGAGTCCTCTGAACCATCTCGTCATTGGTACCGAAGCGTTCCTCCATCACAGACTGAACCTGCTGGGCTTCAAACTCCAGCTGCTGCCGGATCAGATCCATCTGCAGAGAGAACTACAGCGCCAGCGCACACAGGTCAGAGGTCAGATCCATCATCTCTTCATCAGATACCGCACACTGGTTACTGTAATCTGATCACAGCGTAAGTATCTTTACTCAAGTTTCATTTCTGACAATAGATCCTCCTCAATGTTACACCTTTAAGTACCTCGAGTACTCAGTTACTTTGCAGCAGTGTGTGTGTGTATGTGTGTGTGTGTGTGTGTGTGTGTGTGTGTTCTCACCGTGTCGATGCGAGGCAGTTGAGCCAGTCTCTGTGACAGCGCCTCCAGCTGGCTGAAGTACCAGCAGCGCTCCCTCTCCTCCCGGTCGATCTCACCCAGCAGCATGTTCCTGCAGACGGTCACACACACAGCAGACGTTACTGTTACACTGTCACACTCAGGTTCTGTCAGACATCACCAACACAGAGTCCAACACAGAGTCCACAACACACAGTCCAACACAGAGTCCAACACAGAGTCCACAACACAGAGTCCAACACAGAGTCCAACACAGAAGTCCAACACACAGAGTCCACAACACAGAGTCCACAACACAGAGTCCAACACAGAGTCCACAACACAGAGCACAACAAAGTCCAACAGAGAGTCCAAAGTCAAAGCTAACATTAATACAAAGCTTGTGGAACATATTGTAGCGGTACAAAGCTTAGCTTTCCATTGTAGCTAAGGTAACTGGTGTTGTCTGTCTGGCTGTGTCTTGGCTGCACAGTGTGGGTCTAGTGTTGGTCTCTGTACGGTGTGGGTCTGGTGTTGGTCTCTGTACGGTGTGGGTCTGGTGTTGGTTGTACGGTGTGGGTCTGGTGTTGGTCGCTGTACGGTGGTGTGGGTCTGGCGGTCGCTGTACGGTGTGGGTCTGGTGTTGGTCGCTGTATGGTGTGGGTCTGGTGTTGGTCTCTGTATGGTGTGGGTCTGGTGTAGGTCGCTGTACGGTGTGGGTCTGGTGTCGGTTGCTTTGTGGTGTTGGCTGATGGGTGATTTATAAACGGCGAGCTAGTAACATGGAGCTAACGGTCCAAATAAAGTATATTAACATTGCAGATAGTAACATTATTCTAAATATGAGGTTTAAGACTCCAGAGAGCGGTACTAAAGCAACCAGCTGACCTCTCTTTGTACAGCTCCTCCAGGTGGTGGTCGCTCAGTCGTCCATCCGCTCCACTAATCACAGCTGTTTTGGGCGGGGCTCCGTCCAGGAAGTGATGCGGCAGCATGATGGCAGCAGCCTCTCCGGATGCCGCACTCAGACGAGACGACGCTCTGAGCGGACTCCTGGCTCTGCTCGCCGCCACAGAGGAGGAGGAGCAGGAGGAAGGAGGAAGAGCCAGGCGATCATCTAGCTCCACCCCTCCAACACCTGTTAGCCCCGCCCCTCCCAGGCTGTCCGTCAAAAGCCTCAGGTTGTGAGGTTGGTGTTTGAGTTCGTAGTAGTTGGTGAGGTCCATGTGGAGCTCTGAGGGAGAGGATCAATAATCAGTCAGTTAATCAAAAAATTTATCCATCTATCAATCTATCAATCTATCAATCTATCGGTCTATCAGTCTATCAATCCATCAGTCTATAGCAGTTAGCTGATAGCAGTTAGCTTTTAGCAGTTAGCTGATAGCAGTTAGCTGATAGCAGTTAGCTTTTAGCAGTTAGCTTTTAGCAGTTAGCTGATAGCAGTTAGCTTTTAGCAGTTAGCAGTTAGCTTTTAGCAGTTAGCAGTTAGCAGTTAGCTTTTAGCAGTTAGCTGATAGCAGTTAGCTGATAGCAGTTAGCTGATAGCTGTTAGCTTTTAGCAGTTAGCTGATAGCAGTTAGCTGATAGCTGTTAGCGGTTAGCCGCAGTGTCAGATTCAGACCTTTGAGTTGGTGCAGCACGTCGCTCCTCCCGGACGAGGCCAGGGTTCCCGCCTCCTGCTCCAGTTTACTCTGCAGCTGTTTCAGCACCTCCTGCAGCAGCGACACACTCATTAAAGACACCAACATCACAATTATATTGCAATGTAAAGCCCCTGTGGAACCTGGGCTGATTCTGGCGCCCCCTGTGGACAAAAACAGTACTGGTTCTACCGCCTCGTTTCATTGATTTCAAGGGGAATCCGACCCGTTAGCAGACATTATTAATAACTATATAGAAATATCTGATCTGCTCTCTGAGGGTCTTGTTTGTTTAAATAGGTCAGATTGGGCAGCAGTAGCTCAGTGTGCAGGGACTACTGTGGTCTGTGGGGCTCTGAACCGGAGGGTCGCCAGTTCAAGATCCACAGACCACAGTGTGGAGTGTGGACTAGTAGCTGGAGAGTTGCCAGTTTTCACCTCCTGTGCTCTGCCAAGGTGCCCTTGAGCAACGGGTGTAAGAAAACAACCTAAGAGCTGAAAACTCTGAATCTGTCAGAAAATAAGAACATTAAGTCTGATTGTTAAACATTTTCTCTGTTTAACAATCCACTGAGGCTTCACTGTGGAACTGAGAACTGCAGAAACGGTCTGTTTGCCTGTCTGTCTGTCTGCCTGTCAGCCTGTCTGCCTGTCTGCCTGCCTGCTTGCCTGCCTGCCTGTCTGCCTGCCTGCCTGTCTGCCTGTCTGTCTGTCTGTCTGCCTGCCTGCCTGCCTGCCTGCCTGTCTGCCTGCCTGCCTGCCTGCCTGCCTGCCTGTCTGTCTGTCTGCCTGCCTGCCTGTCTGCAGTCTCAGGTGTCCCCTGTCTGATCTGGTCCAACCAGCTGAGCTCAGTCTGATAATCCAGATGCTGACAGCAGCATGTGAGTGTGTCAGTGTGTGTGTGTGTGCGTGTGTGAACAGCTGATTTATGGATTATGGATTAATGTCTCTGGGTCTCAACCTGGTTTCACAGTTTCTTTCTCTTATTTTCATAGAAATGTTGATTTCAGACATTTCAAAAACAAAAAACTAACAAATCGATATTATTGTTTTCAACTGATATTAATCTTTATCATCTCTAGTTCCAGTAAACTTACACTTACATTTATTTAATAACTTTCATATTAATTATCATTAATGCAAACGATAAACCAACTAATAAATGATGATTTTATTATAGATGAAACTCAGCAGTATGAATATGTAAATTAAAATTACAGCTGTGGTAGAAAATAATAATAATAATAATAATAATAATAATAATAATAATAATAATAATAATAATAATAATTTCAGTATTAGAACATCTCTGATTTATTGTTTCAGCAATCAGATAATATAATAATGATTTATGTTTAAACAGGTTATTATTATTTTCTCCACATTAATCTGATACAGTTTTATATAACAGGAATGAATCTTTATAGTCAATATGTTTTATTTCCATCTTTACTGCAACCAGAAGCAGACCTGCACTCTGTCTGTCTGTCTGCCTGTCTTTCTGTCTCCTGCCTGCCTGTCTGTGACTGATCATCGCTCTTTTTAGGAGAATTATCTGTGAATAAAATGATTTTTGTGTTCAGCAGGCGTTCTCACAACAACCTACATCAGAAAGTAGGGCAGCTTGTTCTCTGGTAGACTGAGAGGCAAAATCCAGGGAAATGAAACCCACAAAGATAATAAACCATTCAACATGATTCAGGTCACCTTGTCTGACATTCTTTAATCAAACAATTAATCAGATTAATCAATAATCACCATTTATTATTATTATTATTATTATTATTATTAGTAGTAGTAGTAGTAGTAGTAGTATTAACTAATGAACTGATTTTATAAACCATCACAGTTCAGTTCTACAGGAATCAGTGGATCCACATAAATGTTATGCTGTCGTTTATTTTGTTTGTATTGTTATTGTTTGTGTTGTTGTTGTTTGTTCTCCAGACTGACCTTCATGCCGAAGGTCTCGGTCTCCAGTTTGGACAGGTGGTTGGAGTTGTCCTCCAGCTCCCTCCTCAGGTGGGAGTTCTCCTTGCGGAGCGCCTCCACCTGGTGGGCCAGCTGGTCGTAGGAAGCCACGGCGTTGGCCATCTTTACAGTCTGCAGCGCCTCCTGCAGGAGCACAGAGGAGCATCAACCCACGCTGCTTTAAACTCATATCGCTATAGTTACCAACATTAATATTATTACGATTTAAAACTACAAATACGTAACACAACAAAAGAAGCTAAAGGACGTTGTTTATCTGGTGCGACCACAACTCATCTGTATTTATGAAAGGTTTACCTCACCCAGTTAGCACTCTGGATAACTACATCAAAGTAATGCATGGACACTCTCAAGTCGGAATAATGGGTGTTATTCCCGTTCTTCCCGTTCTGCTGACTTTGCCTGACGCAATGCAAGATAACAGCACAAACTAGCTAATCTACATCATTTATTACGGGGGAGGGGGTAGAGATGGTGGACACCTACAAGTTCCTGGGGGTGACACTCAACAACAAACTGGACTGGACGGACACTGAGGCCCTCTACAGGAAAGGTCAATTCAATTTCAATTCAATTTTATTTGTATAGCGCCAATTCATAACAGAAGTTATCTCAG
>JAGRRF010006209.1:550291-560760 GCA_019097615.1 Morone chrysops | reverse complement strand
ACACACACACACACACACACACAGACACACAGACACACACACACACACACACACAGACACACCTGCTCACACACACACACTGACACACTGACAGGCTATTGTTAGCAGCGTTAGCATGCTGCTGATAAGAAAGAGGAAACTGTCAGAGAGAGTTCGAGGAAACGTTTGGCAGCAGATTCACAATTTCACATAAACTCAGTCGGCTTCAGTCCAAACACTTTATTCACCCTTTCACTCCCGTTCCTCACACAGACTGATCCAGAATCAGTCACTGCAGACCCGGTAGGAGGTGGACCCAGGTTCAGAACCATGCTGAGCAGAACAACTCATTATTCATTATTTTCATTTCCATCACTCATTCATCTGTTTTTATTTAGTTTTAAAAGCAGAATAAATGGAACTTTATCTAAATCTCCAACCTTGTGTTTGTTAAATAATAACAATAATAACAACAAAAACAACAATAATAATAAAATAACCTCAAATCCTTCAGAGACACTGAAGTAAAAATGTGTGACTGTGTAGAGTTTATAAGACATGAGCTTGTGTTTCACTGCTTCCCTTTTCTCTGAAGTGTGTGTGTGTGTGTGTGTGTGAGAGTGTGTGTGTGTATATGTGTGAGAGAGAAAGTGTGTGTGTGTGTGTGTGTGTGTGTGTGTGTGTGTATGTGTGAGTGTGTGTGTGTGAGTGTGTGTGCTCACAGTCTGATTTCACTTTCACTGTCTTCCGTTCAGTTTGGTTTACAAGAATCTGTTTCTTCATCGACTGTCCTCTCACAAAGCAAAACAGCGACTGGGGAGAGGTCAAAGGTCCCAGCTCGGACTCCGTTCTGGTCCCGGCTCGGACTCCGTTGTGGAGCTGCTGTTGGGACATTCTGAAAAACAAAAATCTTTAAACAATCTTTAAAATGGTCTAACATCTGAATCTGAACATCGGGTTCTCTCTGGAGTTTGAGCAGTTTATGAAAAGCGACCGAGCTTTGAAATAATAATGTGTTGGATCAATATAAATATTAATATAAAAGCAGGAAATGTGACTGTACAGTTCTCTCTGCGGCTCTTTGGATCTGGATCTAACGGGTCCATTAAGACCCGGACCTGTCAGATCCTCCTGTGATCCCTGTGAGTGTGCGCTCACTTTAGCGGCTAACAGCTGGCGGAGCAGATGAGCGCGTGGCAGGAATCACTTGTTGTGGTTAACCCCGCCACAATAAAAGCCCTGCCCCAACTGATTGAGACTTTCATCACTACACTTCTGCGGCTGACTCATCCCACATTTAGTCGACTCCCCGTTGTCCTCCACCCTCCTGGTAGTGAGTAACCAGGGGGGGCAGCTGGAAGGACATGAGAGGCCAGAGCAGAAAGAGGTTCACCGCCTGGACTCGGATCAGAGTCTGTGGTTTGGATTTAAAGGAAGCTTAAAGACTCACAAAGGAAGTGAATGAGTTTGATTTGTGTCCAAACTGCAGTCGGTTGTTCTACAGCCAATCAGCTGCTGAGATATTGTCCATACAGCTGATTATTGATTATCAGTGCAACTGCAGACCCAGACTGAACAGGTGTGGGTCCTCCTCAGGTTGTGATTGATGGTTCCCCTCTCGGCCAATCAGGGAGTGATGATGGCCAGCGCGCTCTGATCAATCCTTCAGGCTCCAGGGAGGTTTCTCTGCTGCCTCTCACAGAACCCTTAAAGAACCCATATAGAACCCTTACACAACCCTTACACAACCCTTATAGAACCCTTATAGAACCCTTATTGCCCTCAGGACCTGCATCAGGGCAGATTGTCGTGCTACTCGTACTCAACTTCCTGCTGCCTGCAGGCTTATTTTTAGTTTTTGGCTGATTTCCCCTTCATGGCATTTTTCCTCTATGAAACTAAAAGGAGTTGATTATTGGAACCGGTATATTGCAACTGATTATTGGAACTGATTATTGGGACCTTCAGTGTCTTTGAACAGGGAGAGGTTTGTTGTGGGTGCAGCAGCAGTGACTCAGAAACTGTTTGTGATGTTAAAAGAAAGCAGATGTCACTTGTGCGTTATCAACCCTCCTGAGCAAAGACATTTCCCAAAATCCTCCTGGAGCTGACTGTGGAGCTTGTGATGACTGTTAAAGAGTTTTTAACCACAGAATGACTAAAACCCCACTGAGGGTTTCATGAGAGTGGCTCGTTTGCGTTCGATCCCCGGACGCTCGTCTGTCTGAGAGTGAGAGAGTGAATGTACGACAGTCAGCGTCAGTGTGAGAAAGTGACAGAATCTATTTCTGTCCAACGTGACTCACTGCTGCTTTTATTGGAATCATCAGTCAGTGAATAATCTCAATCTGTGAAGTCAAGATATCAAAAATATATAAAAAGTAACCTGTTGGTTTTCAGGTGGAAAGTTATTGATTGATTGGAATTATTGTAACATCTGGATTAATGAGTAGACAGGAAGTACGCTTAGTTTGAAATCAATAAGGTGATTATTGACTGAGTCTGAACGTTATGTAAGAGTCTGAAGGTCTGCTGGATCAGACTGTGTTTGTCCCGTCCAGATGTTCTGTTGTTTATCTGCAGACTGAGACTTCCTGTCTGGGTCTCTGTTGTGTCTCTGAGTTCTGGGTTTTCCCTCCACTGACTCACCGTTTCTCTGCACCGCCCCTGAACTCATCTCAGTAACTCCTCAGCATCGACCTGACTCATGAGAGACGTCTCTGAATCAATGCTCTTCTAGGTTTTAAGGTTCTTCTCACTCTCATTTTATCAGGAAACAGCAGCTGAACCTGTGAGACTTCCTGTCCTCTGACTGCAGACCTACGGAAGCCTTTTCCTGCCAATGTGAATGTGTAAGTCACCTGACCCGTTACTACAGAACAACAAGAACAAACATACAATCAGATCTGCGTATTAAACACTGCAGCTGTTGCTACAGGAGGCCTGCTGCAGGGACCAGAAACTGCTAAAACTGCTAACATTATCATAAATATGTGCATCATACGAACCAACCAATCAAATCACACAAACGGGTCTGTCGGCAAGATGACGAGCAACGTCTGAATTCAGACATTTTATTAATCGCCATCATGATGTCGTTACTTCAGCATCATTTTACCCTGTTTATTGACATTAAATCACAGAAATATCCAATTATTTTGGGCTCAAACTGCAGCAGTGAGACAGATTAAAGAGGGAATATTCACAGAGTACATACTAATAATCCTGCCAGTGAAGTAGCATGAGGAGAATATTAAGGAACACACCATGAGAGGCTGACACTGACTCTCTCGGAGATTGTCTGACGTAGCGTAGAGCTTCAAAATGTGAACAGCTAATAATAATACATGCCTCTACTGTCTTGGACTCTGGGTTTCTCCTGTTTGGGTTGAGGCGTCTTTCATCCTGCTGGCAGGTAAAGGACGCGGGTGTGGGTGGAGGAGACATGAACAGAATGAGAGGAATTAGAAATGTCTTTCTTTATGCAAATAAGATGCAAACACCATGCAAATGAGCCGAGGAATGTGAGAGAGAAGAGCTGTTGATGTCTGAGCTCTCAGGGTTCAAACTGCAGCACATTTGCATCGACTGCAGAGACGAGTCGGAACAGGAGGACAGTGAGAGACAGTCATCGTACTGAGGGTCAGCCTCTCTGTAACGCTGGTTAAACAACAACAATGAATCTGCTCTGGTTGTATCTGAACGCATCCTCACTGTGTCTGATCCACCTCCAGCACCAGTTATTATACAATATATTTCATTTAATCCTTTTATCCTCGTTAACGCCTCACTGAGAAACTAAAAGACTGGTGCAAAGGCCCAGATTTCTATTAAATTTAGTGTAAATATTAATGATCCAAACATTCGGGGGGGTTTTGGTTCCTCATACTGATGTCGACCGACAGAAATCTAAAGATCTCCTGGCCCAGTTTCTCTTTTCTAAAAATACAGTTTTATTAAAGTCATTAACCGTCAGCCTATCGGACCGAGCTGTGGTCGTTTGTTCCACCTCAGCTCCACGCTGACTCCGCCCGTCTCGGCCTAAATGAGGCTTTTCTGGCTCCAGACGTGTGGTAAACCCAAACTGCAGACTTTAATCCGTCTCTGCAGAAACCAGAGTGGGACCACACAGACTCTGCAGACTGGGTTGCTACAGTCTGACTCCCACACTGCATTTACAGACAGTGATTCAGGGTCTGAGAGCTGTCTGCACCACCAGGGTCCAGTCAGGAATCAGTCGCTTTTAGAATTTTCCCTAAACTTTCTCCTGCGTCTGCACAGATCCAGAGTCAGTCTGCAGATTCTGTTAAACTGTCTCCTTTCAGACTGCCCCAGTGTCAAACAGTCTGTCCACATCACAGCCTGCAGGCTTCATCAACCATCAAACCTTTTCCATAAATGGATTTTCTCTCATGTTTGGAGCTGCTGCTGCTGCTGCTGCTGCTGCTGGATGGTTTTCTGGGTGTTGCCGCCGCCGCCGCTGTGCTGCATTCCTGCGTCAGGAAGAGCAGCCGGAGAGGAATGTGAAGAATGCAGCCGGCATGTGACAACACTGACAGTCTGAGTCCATACAGATGCAACCTTCGGACTCAGTGCAGGGATTAGAGCTCTGTTACGTACAGTCAGACAATCTGTGATCCACAACCACACAGGGCTCACAGGACCCACCTGAGGGGCCATTAAAGCATATCTTTGCAGCTCAACTCATATTTTACATATTTTATAGTAAATAGATAAATATTTTTTATTTAGTGTTATAGTTTTAGTTTTAGTTTTAGTGTTATGCACCAAAATGTCGAGAAATATTAATTCTGATTTCACTGGTTACTTTGAGTCGAGTGATATCACTGACTGTCAGTCCCACATTGTCTCCGTTAGCGTCCTCTGAGACGTTCGCTGTGTCCACAGAAGCTGCTGATCCCGGTTACATTGCCCGCTCCCGGCAGTCCAAAGCTCCGGTGCTGCCACTGTGAACACCAACACTCCCCCAGTTCTCTGACGGGTAAGCTAACAAGCCAACACCGGCTCCATTTGGCAGCAGTTACTTCATTGTCCATCAGGAAACTCTGTTAATCACAGAGAGTTGAAGCTGAGCAGTGGGAGGACGTCAGAGGGAACTATTTACTCCATAAAATCTGATCCAGTTTCACCAGAATCACTGAATCCAGTTAGAAAGTTTGTTGTTTGACTTTAAAGTTAAAGTTGAACGAGTCATTCTGCAGAAAACTGAGCAGTAACGTTACTGAACCTCTTCCTAAGGACAATGCAATCACTGCTTCCTCACATTCACTGTTTGAATCTGTTGCTGTCAGTGAGGGGACGCCTGACAGCAGCAGGGGGTCTGTGGGGGTCTGTCGGGGGTCAGAAACACTCAGCAGCTGTTGCCGTGTCTGTAAACCTCCTGAGCAGGTTTCTATCTCCGGTTTTTGACTTTTACCTTCCTCTATTTCCACTCTGACGTCACAGCGATTTGTGACCAGTTCAGATGGCCTGCAGTCTGACTCAGAGGGGGAGGAAGCACTGCAAGCGTTCACTGCAGGAGCACAAATATTCACTAACCTTCACAGGTACTTTTATTTGATGCTTTTAAATGAATATACTGACTAAAAAACTCTCAAGTCTTCAGATCTGCTGACACGTCTTCCAGCTGACCTCTGACCCCTTTGACCCCCTGCTGCAGGGTCAACAGCTGGGGGCAGATTCATACCTGGAGTCCTTCAGAGCTCGAGAAAGTGCAAACACTGACACTGATACAGACTTCGGACGCTCCATCAGCTGATCGATTCTCAGCTGCTTAAATAACAGATCAGTGCTTTTATTCTCTTAATTCTGTGTGCAACGAGGCTGTTCTTTCAAAATAAAAGCCCCAGAGACTGAACTGAAACAGGGAAACTACAGACTTACATTCTGTTACAGTCAGTCAGTGTATCTTCTCTCACTCAGCACCAAGCAGTAATAACACTGTGTGTGTGTGTGTGTGTGTGTTTGTGTGTGTGTGTGTGTGTTAAACAGCGACAGGTGAGCAGTGCCCACTCAGCATGCTGGGAGCTCTGGGGTTCATGACCTCAGCTGACCTCCGACTGTTTAACACCTACTCAGGTAAACGAGGTCAGAGGTCACAAACAGAGTTTATTAAACGTTACACTAAATCTTCCCTGAACTGCGTCTGTCAGGCTGCAGCGTCTCTTCTTCCTCCTGAAGAGTCTGAACAGGTGAGGCCTCCCTGCAGGTCAGACATGTGTTCAGACTGTTAATCTGCTCTCAGAGGGTTTTTATTGGCTGCCTGTCGGATTCAGAGCTGCAGACACTTTGGGTGGGGTGACTCAGCGCCAAACTCCAGCCGGGTTTATGATTTCTGTTTATGAAGATGACAGTAATTAGTGCCGGTTTACCTGAAGCTCAGGTGAACTCAGTCAGCTGCTCTGCACTCACTTCCACCCTGGAATTAAAATACCTGAACAACATTCACACATCTTCACCTGAGAAACAGACAGCAAACACTCTTTATTATCATTACTGTGCATCAAAGGCAAAGAACGTACAGAAGCTACAGAGCATCAACTGAATTTAACAGAATGACAGATGACTGTGTGACAATGTGTCTCAACAGGACAGGAAGTAGATTTATTGTGAAAAATAACAATAAAGGCAGAACACATTTTTAAAAACTGTTTTGTTTACTTTGTTTTGTTTGTTTGATTTTTGTTTGTTTCTTTCCTTTGTTGTTGTTGTTCTTAATGTTAATCAAAGTTAAAGTTTCCTTTGGTTGAACCACAATCGGAGTTAGCAGCGTTAGCTCAAGCTAACTGTTTAAAAGACTGCTCACTTCAAGATGCTAATCCTGCTACAGCAAGCTAAGCTAACGTTACGACATGTGAATAATCGAATGGCAAATAAAATAATTTGTGGGATTTCAAACAAAGTTAATGCAAGATTGATTGACAGGTGAATATCAGGATATTATTGGTTGAAATCAGTTAGTTCATGCTGACGTAAGCATGCGTCACATTTAGTTTTACAGGAAGACACAATGATTAGATTCTGATATAAAAACACAGAGAAACTGAGTGTGTGTGAATGTTCTGTCAGACTTTGTTAAACAGAGGAACAATATAACTGAGGATGAGATCTTAAAGGGTTAAAAGGACATGTTTCTCTTCACCTGGCCTTACTGTTGCATTAATAATAAATAAATCTGTTATTATGTTAGAGCAGCCGACTCGCTGCAGGTGACAAACAGACGATGATGTATAACTGTTGGAGGTTTTCTCGGCTGCAGACGCAGAGACATCCTCTGCTCTGGGACTCTGTGTCGGTTTGTTTGAGGACTCTGACGGTCTCTCTCCTCTCCGCGTGGCGTCAGACCGGTCTGACATTTGGACCCGGGCTATTTAAAGCGGGCCGGCTTTGGTCTGAGTCAGGACTCGGAGAGTTTGGTCTGTCGACTGCGTGTGTGTGTGGGTCGGCACGACGGTGTGTTTGCGTCTGTCGGCTGCAGGGCGAAGCCCCGAGTCTGCTGTGGGTGTTTTCTGAGTTTACGCTGATGAAACCAGTGTGAGTCACACTGAGGCTGTGTGTGTGTGTGTGTGTGTGTGTGTAAGGCTGTGTTAGTTCTGGGACATATTTTGGGATGACCTGTTTTATGCTGCACGCTATCTGCACATTTTCTTCTTCCCACTGCAGAGACACGCCTCGACATGAGCTTTCACAACACTGAGTGTGTGTGAGTGTGAGTGAGTGTGTACAGTTGGTCTTTGTACTGTACTGTATGGTGCAGTTTTACATGCATAAATATAGAATTTCATTTCATTATTAATATAAGTAATAAATAAATAATATGTACTGTATATTTTTAGCCTCTATCTCCTCTAAACTACACTGCTGTATATATTTTTTATAAATCCCTGAAAGCATCAACAACCAACTAACAACTGTTATCGCAATTTTTCAGAAAAGCTGCAGTGAAATCAGGAATTTCAATCAGCAACGATTCCAGAAAAATCCTTTATTTTGAAAGGTAGTACAGTTTCTAACATATTGTAATCGAGTACATTTGTTACTTACAGACTTTTCTGTCATTATTTTCTGTGGAAGTTGTTTCACTTTCTATGAGCTCTTTACTGTTTTATTGTTCTGTAAACTGAACTTTGACTTCAGCTGATAAAATGTTTTTACCTGTTGAAACTATAAACTCTTTATATGAGTAGTTTGTAGTCAGAGTGTATTTTCTTCCTTTAGTTTGCCGGGGGGCTCTGCTGTGCTGTGGTCGGAGCCCCTCCCTCTGCAGGGCGAGGCCTGTGGTGAAGGTGGTTTGGGATGTGAGGAGGGTCGGTCTTCAGAAGATGCTCTGGTGGGTTTGGGGGGTCGGCGAGGATGAGGGTCCTGGTGGGGGCTCTTGAGGTGGTAGTCGGAGGTCTATTATAGTCTATTTTTGTCTCTTCCCCCCCAAGGCCCAACCAACACAGAGGGAGGAAGGGAGGGGCTCAGTTGATTGATGTACATTTACTATAAGTACAACACTTAAGTACTAGTTTGAGGTATTTGAGTGTTAACAGCACAACATCTCAGATGTAAATGTACTTTTACTGCTTTAGTTTAGTTTTTATACTTTAAAGCTGCTTGACCACCTGACCACTTGAATCCGACCTGCGGCCCTTTGCTGCGTGTCATCCTCTCTCTTTGCCCCTCTTTCCTGTCTGTCTTCAGCTGTCACTATCGCATTAAGGCAATAAAAGCCCCCAATTGTTTTTTAAAAAGTGGACACAAACAGAATAAAACTCATTAAACCGTCTCTGTCAGTGTTTCCAACAATCACCAACTCTGGTTTGGTGGAAATAAATCCTTAATTCACCGACGTAGGTGATAAAATATTTGTGCAAAGAGCTCCAATAGCTGCAATGTAAACTAACGTTAATCCTCACATCGCCAAAGTCCGTCCACTAACAATAGTTGTTGGCTTTATTTTAATCGTCTTTATCCTGACTCATAGCGCTAACTAATGCTATCTAGCGTTAGCTTTCACTGTCTGCTGTGAAGAGGCCAAGGAGATGCTGAAGTAACGTTACATAAACTCAAACACACAGAAACTGATAACCTGAGCTCATCCACACTCTGTATGTCTGCAGGACCGCCCTCTGCTCACACCACAGATGCTAACAACGTTCAAACAAACTCTTTCACTGTGGTTAAACCCTGCGCTCCTCCACGCCTCCTAACCTTCCACAGGCAATGAAACCTCTTAATAACATAAACCATACTCAAATGACTCAACCCCCACATGCAAATGATATTAAATTATATTTACATATTTTAACTTTTAAAGACGCAGAGACCATTTTACACGCCTTCATCTCTTCACACCTGGATCACCGCAGCCTGTTTACCTGCCAGGACCAAGAACCTATCCACTGACTGCAGGACCAACAGCTGCTTTTGTTTCATTGGTTTCATTTTGGGGGATTTTCCCTTTATTAGACTGAAAGAGGGGCAGAAAGGGAGAGAGGATGCCACACAGCAAAGGGTCGGGTTCGAACTCACGACTGCGGCAGCACGGACTCAGCCTCTGTATGTGGGGGACCAGCTCTACCAGCTCTGTCAGGTCTACATGGTCTACATGGTCTCTCTGTGCTGTATCTCTGACCTTTTGATACATACACAGCTCGTACCTTTAGAACCCAGGCTATTCAATTAAATTCAATTTTATTTGTATAGCGCCATTTCATAACAGAAGTTATCTCAGGACACTTTTCAAATAGAGCAGGTCTAGACCGAACTCCTTATAAAAGGGCACTTTTCAAATAGAGCAGGTCTAGACCGAACTCCTTATAACAATTACAGAGACCTAAGAGTACCACCATGAGCAAGCACTTGGCAACGGGGGCAAGGAAAAACTGCCTTTTAACAGGCAGTCCACCATGAGCAAGCACTTGGCAACGGGGGCAAGGAAAAACTGCCTTTTAACAGGCAGAAACGTCCATGAGCAAGCACTTGGCAACGGGGGCAAGGAAAAACTGCCTTTTAACAGGCAGAAACCTAATAGAGCAGGTCTAGGCCAAACTCCTTATAACATTATTTACAGAGACCCAACAGTACCACCACGAGCAAGCGCAGGTCTAGACCGAACTCCTTTTAACATTTACAGAGACCCAACAGTACCACCATGAGCAGGCACTTGGCAACGCCGAACTCATTATAAAGGGCACTTTTCAAATAGAGCAGGTCTAGACCGAACTCCTTATAACAATTACAGAGACCTAAGAGTACCACCATGAGCAAGCACTTGGCAACGGGGGCAAGGAAAAACTGCCTTTTAACAGGCAGTAGAGACCTCACGGACAGACCCTCGGCTGTAGGTGGGTGGTCATCTGCCTTGACCAGTTGGGAGAGAGAGAGAGAGAGAGAGAGAGAGGGAGAGGGAGAGAGGGAGAAAGAGAGAGAGAGAGAGAGAGAGAGAAACAGATGTACAGCAACAACAGTAGCAACAACTACAT
>JAGRRF010006209.1:520991-533376 GCA_019097615.1 Morone chrysops | reverse complement strand
TTCAGGTGAGAGTCCAGCAGCCCACCTGGAGCTTTACCTGACCCCCCAGAGACAGGGTCTGGACCTGTGTCCCGGTCTCTTGCTGTCAGACAGGTTGTAGTCTGGTTCTGCTCTGGGTCTGGGTCCTGTTGTCAGGTTCTGGTCTGGGTCCTGCTGGTAGACTGGAACCTGGGTCTGGTCAGACGCTGTGAATCCTTCATGTTGGTTCATCCTCAGTCTGAACCTGTTCAGGTCACCTGGCTGACAGGTGAGTTCTGGTAGCAGCATCACAGACCCACAGGACCCAGACTCAGGTCTAACTCCGGCCCTGATCCATTATCGTACAGATCTGTTACCTGGGCAGGTACGTCCAACACTAAAACATCACTCAGATTATAAATGAATCAGTTTTCTTCCTCTCTGCAGTCCTGGACCCCAGACCAGGTCCGGGTCCAGGATCAGGACTCCAGAATCTCAGTTAGAGGAGAAAGTGATCAGAGCTGTATGAAGGTCCACTGGTTCCTTTCCTTTCTATCATTTATTAAACTTTTATGATATTTTATATTAAAACTTGATCAATGAACTCAAAGTGAATCAGCTTGTATTAAATCAGATATTTGGATCAATGTTGAGCAGATTATTTCCTGTTTAAGGAACTTTTTATGCAGTTTTGTCTGTATAATGTTGTTCTAGATACTTTAAAGTCTTATTGTGACAGTTTCCCAAAAAGTAGATTTAAAGTGAAAATCAAACAATATATTGACTCGTGTTGATACACATCGAACTGTTTCAAAGCTCATATAATGTGTAAATAGTTAATAGTTAGTTTGGTTAGTGGACCTTCCTGGTTCTGTTTCCCACAGTTATTCACATTTCTTTATAAAAGTGTTTGTTTCCAGTTTAATGGGACCAGCCAGAACCAACGTGGATCATCAGACTATAACGAGACAGCGAGTTGATCCGGTCTTGTTGATCCGATGTTACATTACGGAGCCTGTTCGTGTATTTAAAGGGACAATGCGCTTTAATTAACAGGACGACTGTAAATCTGCCAGGAGAGATTGTTTTTAAACTTCTGATCTGGTTCTGATCTGGTTCTGTTCTGGTTCTGATCTGGTTCTGTTCTGATCTGGTTCTGTTCTGGTTCTGATCTGGTTGGTTCTGTTCTGGTTCTGTTCTGATCTGGTTCTGTTCTGATCTGGTTCTGATCTGGTTCTGATCTGGTTGGTTCTGATCTGGTTCTGATCTGGTTCTGATCTGGTTCTGATCTGGTTCTGATGTTGCAGCGTCCCTGCAGGCTGCAGCATGGAGCGGTCCGGCAGCATCCAGCTGGACATCCCGGACTTCAGTAACTCGGTTCTGTCTCACCTGAACCAGCTCCGTGTTCAGGGCCGTCTCTGCGACATCGTGGTCAACGTGCAGGGCCAGAGCTTCCGGGCGCACAAGGTGGTCCTCGCCGCCAGCTCGCCGTACTTCCGGGACCACATGTCTCTGAGCCAGATGAGCACCGTGTCGCTGACGGTGATCCGCAACCCGACGGTGTTCGAGCAGCTGCTGTCCTTCTGCTACACGGGCCGCCTCTGCCTGCAGCTCGCCGACATCATCAGCTACCTGACGGCCGCCAGCTTCCTGCAGATGCAGCACATCATCGACCGCTGCACGCAGATCCTGGAGGGCATCCACCTGAAGATCAGCCTGGCGGACATGGACGAGGAGCCCGCAGAGGAGGCGCGGGGCTCCAGGGGCAACCGGACCCTGGAGGCTGTTGTGCGAGGAGGCGGTCACCACGGTGGCCTACGGCTCCTTGGCCCGCGGGGGGGTACGGAGTTGTGCGAGGCGGTCAGTCCGGCAGAGGAGCCGCTCAGCCCGCCGCCAACGGTGGAGCACAGTGGGCTGGAGGGGTCCGGGACCACCACTGGCAGAGCGGGAAAAGAACCGATCCTTCGCATCAACCGGGCTGGTCAGTGGTACGTGGAGACGAGCAGTGAGCCGGAGCGCCCGGGCAGCGCAGAGGAGAGCGGTGGCATGGACCGAATACGGATCAAGACTGAGAGGATGGAGGAGTGGATCGGCGCCGGGGAGCACCAGGAGGAGGGGGGGCCGGTAGAAGAAGGCACCACGGTGATGATCGACACGTCGGGACGCAGCACGCTGGTGACGGGGCCAGTGGGAGCGCTGGGGGGCCGTAGTGCCCAACCATCCTCCAGCTTCAGCGAGGCAGACAGGTGAGTCACAGCGAGGACGCGTCGCAGAGCCGAGCGCCGTCCCAACTTCCTGCGTGTTAACATGTGTTTGTGTGTCAGGTTCAGTCCCACCGGCAGCGTCGTCGTCCTGGCGGAGCGTCAGCGAGCAAAGAGCGAGTCTCCAAGCCGGGCGGACGAGCTGCGACAGCCGAGCTCCCAGGTAACTAATCACAGGACGGTAGTGGATGTTCCCCTCGCAGTCAAAATCAATAGAAGACATAAACTTAAATATTTTATTTGTTCATTTACAAAAGTATACTTTTTTTTTAATTAAAGTTTCACATTTTCATATTTTTTTTTTTTCATTAGTTTTTATTTTCAAATGATGTCGCAGAAATCTGAGATATTTAGTAGTTGATACCAAAACCTGATTCAGTCGGTACCGTTAAATTATCAAAGTTTAGTATCCAGCCCGAGTTGTGACCATTCAGCTGTCTGAGGAGCGGACGCAATCCTACTAGTGCTCAGCTAGATGAACTTGAAACTCTTGTGGCGCGACTGAGTAATTGTACCTTGAAACTCGACCACTTGTTACAATACATTAATATTTGTCCACAGGTTAATACACAAAACAGACTACAATACCTGTAGGCGTAGATGCTGACCCCGTCAGGTCCGGAAGACCTGTCCCGTACCTACCTATGGTACTGTAGAAAAAAGAGTACCATCACGTTTCTTAGAATTTTGTCCATCCTCAGACAGGGTCACTAGCAGACCTCTAAAGAGTCAGGGGTCTAAAACCAGGTTAAGAGCTCTTTGTTGATCCAGAGGTTGAAAACCCAATTTGCTGCGGTCTGTTCTGGTTCTGGTTTGTATTAACGTTTGGTTCTGCCTTTAAGGGGGAGGAGCATGCAGCATTCGATATGGGTGGCTACGAGGACTACTTGAGGGAGCAGGTAGGAGACCGCTGGTTCCGCTACAACCCACGGCTCACCTGCATCTACTGCTGCAAGTCCTTCAACCAGAAAGGCAGCCTGGACCGCCACATGCGCCTGCACATGGGCATCACGCCGTTCGTCTGCCGTATTTGTGGGAAGAAGTACACCCGCAAGGACCAGCTGGAGTACCACATCCGCAAGCACACCGGCAACAAGCCCTTCCACTGCCACGTCTGCGGCAAGAGCTTCCCCTTCCAGGCCATCCTCAACCAGCACTTCCGCAAAAACCACCCAGGCTGCGCCCCTCAGGAGGCCCACAGCGCTTCCCCCGAGACCACCACCGCCTCCGTCACATCCAGGGGAGGGCCGAGCGACGAGGCCTCCCCCAGTCAGGAGGAGCCGGAGGGCGGGGGCGGGAGCAGCAGCGGCGGAGGCCAGTACAGCGAAGGTCCCCAGGCCTCGGTCTCCACCACGGGGCCCGACTGACCTCAAATGGGGGAAGTAGGGAAGGGTCGAGGTTGGGGTAGGGGGGCCGTCTGATCCACCTGGAGCCAACAGGACGCTGAACTCGCAGCGACAGAAAGGACACCTCAGAGTCTGAACTGAGATTTTTCCGCTTTAAACCGCATCTACCTTCACTAACCAAACCGAACAGATTAAGCTAAAATGAAGAAACACCACACACTCCAACAACCTCATACGCCACACGATGCAGTGGTCCTCGTTTGCCTCCGTCGAGTTTATGTTACAGATTTCTACTTTTATATTTACAGGTATTACAGGTTCACAATGCAGCATCACAACAGTCTGTCTGGTGGAAACTTTGCCAAACTACTCAGTGCCAGTTTAACAGTTCCAGTCTTTCGTATTTGCCTTGAGACAATCTGGAGCAGTGAGGTTAATAATAATAATCCTGCGCGCTCTTCAAGTGCCACGTCGGCATTAAACGATTCAGTTGCACAAAAAGGTTCAATGAGAAACTTCGACTGTTAAAGTTCAGTTTCAGTGTGATCGGAGGTTCTCGTCTTTCCCCATTCTCCAGTTTCTGGGACATCAAATTTTAGTAAATAGATAAAGATCTCACACTACACGGCTTCACACTACTGAAGCTACTGATCTCTTGTTCATCAGTCAGTCCTGATCCCAGTCCTGATCCTAGAGGGTTTACCGAATGCTCTGGTTTCTAAAAATATCTATATTTAAAACTATTATAAAGTTTTTACTCTATAAAATGTAGTAAAGTCTTGACAAGAGTTGTTCTGATACCAGTATCTGGAACTCTGATGTTACTTCCTAAAACGTGGTATCTGTGAGTACTCATATCTGAGCACTGATCCGATACTATATCATGTATTAGCCCCGAAACCCGACCCTGATACTTCTATAAGTGTCCTTCAACCTCCTCTGACTCATTGGCTTACCCTGATATTCTTACTCTAACTGACCAAAACCAACAAGGTCATCAAGGAACAACCAGCAGCAAGTTGATTTCCGTGTAACGTTAGCTAGAACCTGCGCCGGGCTGTACAACGATGAACTCATTCAGGATTGTTCAGTCGGATTGGTATCGGAATCAGAACCGGAAAGGAAAACTTAGTATCAGAACACCTCTCTGATCTTCTCTATTAAATATTCTAAACACAAGGTCCACTTACTTAGCTCTACCTGGAACATTCGACTGTATCCCATGACCTTCTCTGGCTAATAGAATCTGCTCAGGTGTTATCACGAGACCTAAGTTCAGGACTTAGGTCTTGTGATACCAGGTGGTTGTATGTGGGGGGACATTACCTCCGAGGTTGTGGGATAAACTGATATATTTGTGTCCCACGGTGGAGAATGAAGCTTTATGATGCAGTGAAAAGAACTCTGATCACACTGGATTTGTTCATTTGGCTGTAAATCGAGTATAAATTCTTTAGATTGAGTGTCGAACTCGGTTTTAATGATCTGGTAGATTAGAAAAAGGACCATCTGGCAGCCTGTTGACTGAACAGACTCACAGCAGGAAAACTGGACGCCGTCCAGCCTCAGATAAGCTACACAGCTCAGTTACCTCTCATCACTACGCAATACAGCTGCTGCACTGCACAGCACAGCACCACCGGGGGGCGCTCTGATCCACTCACACAGAGATCCCCGTCAGTCTTCTCAGATATTTTTATAACAAGCATGTGTTTTTGTTTTTGTTTTTCTTGGACACTTTTTTGCTCTGACAATGTGTGTGACAGACGACAGAAGCTTCAGACGAGTGTCGCAACCTGATCGGAACTTCTGTCGCAGTTAATGACGCGTTAAATCTGCTGCACGAGCAAAAACTGAAGCTCCAGTTTATCAAAAAATCATTCAGGGAGAATAAACTGAAAAAGTTTAGCTGGCTAATGTTTATAAAGCTGTCTCATCACAATGGAGGCATATATGCTAACATTAGCCTGCAAGCTAACTGGCTACAAATTGTGTTTGAATCGATCAATTATTATAATGAATTACATACATACATAGCTATAAGAGCTAATAGTTGTTAGCAGCTTGTTTTTTAACTGATATTGATGAACATTAATACACAAACATTAATCTACAAGCTAGTTTATGTTTTTACTCTGGTGGCTCAGAACTATTTGAATTATTACAAACCACAGACATTTTTAAAAAGAGTTCAAAGCTCGGACCAACGGTTAGCTAGTTAACTACAATGACTAACATTAATTAACAAAACACATTAATCAAATTGTATTTTATTGACCCACAGACCTCCGTTGCTTAAACAGTTAATGTTTGAGCTTGTCTTTAAGTTAGCTGATAACATTTATTAAGAAAATCAACATTAGCTTGGACGCTAACAGATTTTTGCTTCTTCATTGTGTTGTTTTCTTACAGACCATCATCAGTATAGGAGCTAACAGCTGTTAACTGTTTCTATCAGCTGAAACATTAATACACAAAAAAACAACGTAATGTACAAGCTATTAATGTCTACTAACATTAAAGGGGAATTTGGCAACTTTTTCAGCTTAATAAACCCGTTTAGAAATCATTTGGATGGTTAAATGGCCTGTTCCGGTGAAAATGGTGACCCCTCCCACCCCCCTCAGGCGACCCCAGGCGGAAAACCAACCTTGCAACTTTGGGACTACCGTCCCGGTAAATTGGAAATAGGAAGTATCGCGAGAAGCAAGAACGAGCGAGAAACACGAACGGCTTTACGGCAATTCCACATAAACGCACACGCCGCCCTCAATAACGGTTAGTGTTTAATGTATTACCACCTCGGCAGATATTGCTCCACACAAAAAAGTTGCCCGGTGAAAAAAAGGCACATCAGCAGCGGTAGAAAGAGGGAGGAGGGAGCCGACAGTGAGTTTTATTACGACGTGTTGTGAAATACACGTCCAGAGCTGTAGGGGGAGCTCGCTGAGAAAACATGTGAAGACAAAAGTGAAAACCAGCGAAGAAATGGCTAGAGTTGCCAAGTTCCCCTTTAACAGATGTTTCAGGTGGATTCAGTCTCTGTACAGAAACAGGTCCACGATGTGTGTAGCCTAGCTTAGCACAAACACTGGAAGTGGATGAGAACTGCTAGCATAGCCTAGCATAGCTCCACTAAAGCAAACAACTTCAACACTAACTAATGTTAGCTTGTCCGCTAACAGGCAGTTAGGGTGCATTTGTTTAAATATTGTTAACTATCGTTATAGTTGCACATGTGCAGTCGAGGTAATGCGTCATTACGATATACGGTTCTGATCGGGTCGACATGGATCGGGTAGCGACAGGACGAGGAGCCGGACCCCGTCAGACCAGATGGATGTAGGAACCAGGCCAAGGAGCTGGACTAAAATAAAACCCCACCAGAGATTAAAGGTCACCTGCTGGAGGGCGGGAGCAGGTTGGACCACCTGGCAACCAAAGGAAAGACCACGTTGCCATGTTGGCCCGCCAAAACAACTTCAGCACTTACCAGAGAGACGGGATCAAAACCAGAACTTTTTATAAGAACAATATAAAATCGCATATTATCAGACAAACATATTTAAAGTACTAAGATGTTTTTTTGCATATGAATGATGTAAGTTCGGAGTAAAGTTCAGATGTTTGGTAGTTCGGTAGCACACAGACGGGCTGTTACTGTTTTTCTACAGAGCTGTGAATCTGATTCTCAGTGGACGCTAAATTTTTTTTATGCAAGTGAATCCAGCGGCTCTGTCCTCACTCCGGCTGGCTGGACTCGAGTTTTCCTCCCGCCGCCGCCGCCGCCGCCGCCGCACTCACTCTTCAGGCTTAAACCAGGAACTATCAGGTATACAGACTCTTTCTTTTCTTCGGTGAATCAGACGTTTACCTTTTCCCTACGTAGCAGAACGCTAACGCAGCCGCAGAGCTCACCTGTAACAGCAGCAGGTAAGAAATGCCTATGAGTCGCTGCAGAGGGCGACGACACACAATAGACCAGGGCTGGGCAAAATGGAGTAAAAATCAGTAACCGTGACAACCGCAAGACCTCTTTCCAACATACCACAGAAAATACTGGTCATTTTATTTTAAACCATAAATATCTTCACCGCCTCTGTTGCACATTAACGCTCAAATATTACACAGAAATCTATTATTGTGAATGTGTGCACAAACAATCATCTTCTCTTCACTAAAACCTTGTTTATTTACATTTTATAAATCTTATAAAACAGTATTTTTGCTCCATATAAGGAAACTGAAGTTTGCACCTGTGACCACACCCAGCAGTGATGTCACAGTGTCCTGGCGTACACCTGTACATCACTGCAGAGAACTACGGTAATTTGGTGTGTGTGATATTACGATCAGTTTCTTTTCAACGTTTAAACTGAAATAAATATTCTCTTCTATCTTTTGGCTGCTAATCACATTAATAAGGTAACTTATTTATTTTGTCACATTTTAGATCAAAAAGCTTCTTCAACTGTCAAACTGAATATGAATGTATGACTGTTTTATTGATCGTAGTATTCATGCAGTTCAGAATGAGCAGGAAATATCTGATTATGCTAAGCTAACTGACATTATATAACTGAGGTTTATTTTTGTGAAACATAATTTCAAATCTTCCGTTTCCATCAATATTACACAGGTCAGATATTTCAATATTTTGCATTTCAACCTAACGTTACGTATGTCAGTTAGCTTACACCCATAAATAAGTTAATCAGTACAGAAGAACTAGTTTGTGTGATGCAAACGGTTTTAATGTAATAAAATGTAAAATAATGACGGTTTACCTTCAGTAGAGGTTAACGTGCAACTTCAGCAAAAAAACCCCAAAACAAATAATTATTATTCTGATTTATCACCTCGTGCAAACTGTTTATCTTTATGGATCAATTTAAAAACACTATGCTTGAAAATGTAAGTTTTTAATTAAGTTAATTTTTTTACTGAAATCTGAGGACGAATCAGGATTCACAAAATAAATTAAAGACTTTATTTTTATTCATATTAAAAACATGAACTCAGTCCTTCCAGGAAGTTTCAACCAATCTCACGTTGAGCCGCCAAACTCGATCCCTTGTTTGCAGTTGTGACGAGGACGCAAACAATTTTATTCTGACTGGATCAAGTTGCCGCTAACTTTTAATAATAATAATAAAAATGACAGTTTTCACTTTCTTCCACAATTTCGTTGCACAAAATACCCCAAAATATTACTTAAATACTTGCCCAGCTCTGAGGACACGAACACGTTGGTTCTGCAGAAGCTCCGGGAACAGACGGACTTAGTGCAGCAGAGGTCAACAGAAACTGTAAGTCAACCTCGGCCACTAACGATATCTGAACCGGGTCCTCCGTATGTCTTCAACCTCTGCACTGAGCTGAAGTCTATGGAAAACCAGTTCTGCCAATGTGAGGAAAAAAAGGATCCTGAAAGTCATAATCTCAGAATAACGAGAAACTTTCTCATTATGTCGACTGATCTTTTCCACATTGGCGGAATTGGGTTTCCGTGTTAGTGTAGTTTTATCTTTTATCATTTCAAGCCAGTTAAAGTCGATAAAAAGCTGTTTCCAGAACAGCCGATCGCACTCGAGGAATCTGTAAAAGGAGGAAAAGTCGGATCTGAGTTGCGTTCAGTCTTCGTGAACCGAGACTGAACTCGGTTGAAACTTTAGAACCAAAGATGGAATTTTATTTATTTTTTGTTACATGATCAGATCAGTCTGAATTCGGTCCGTCACTTTACATTTGAAATATTGTTCTGAATTATTTGATCCTGTGTTGTATTAAAGCAGCAGATGGTCGAATGTTAGCGCCACCTGCTTGTGATTTTTAGTAGAAATTAAACTTTTCACAGTTTCTTGTTAAAAACATTCAAACTCGCTCACAATCCGACTTTTCCTCTTCGATGGTTCTTCACTTTATTTCAGTTTCATCTTCAGTCAAACTGTGAAAACAGCCCAACCTCCTCCTCCTCCTCATCATCATCATCATCATCATCGTCGTCTTCATCACCACCGTCTGCTCTTCATGGGGTCGATCGAGGCTCCGATCAGTTTGCTTTAACGCCAAACGTTTGTTTCTTTTATTCAGCTTCAGTCTGAAACATGTTTTACTTTTTACTGTGTGAATCAGATGTTTAGTATATTAATATCCAGTAACCTTGACCACAACATGCCTAATTATAAATCATTTAGATATATTCACTTAATGAGATTACTCTTTACTGTTGATTCCTCAAAGTATATCCTAATATATCGAACAGAAAATGAGTCAAAGGAAAAATGTTTAGTAAATTAACTTTTAATACTGTACGTTTGTTTTAAAGAGGAGGTACTTCAGTCTTGTCGTTAAAGAACCGGACAGGTTTTATGTGAAGATCTTTTCTGTTGCATGTCTCTGTTGGTGGAGGGGGGGTGGGGGGGTGAGGCCAAAGGTTGATTATTAGTTCAGAAAAATGTGAAGAAGCTTCTTTCACCATGACCACTAGATCACTCACAGGTCGCATCTCCTTCAGAGGAAATAAAGCACTTTAAGTGTCGACCGCCACCGACTCGCCTCTTTCTTTTCTCACTTGTTACCCACAATGCAGCAGCTGCACGCCGGTCACTGTCACTGAGAGCGTGTGAGCAGTTTCACTAGAAGTAATGGATGCATGGCTGAAAGAGAGCTGCACATTGACGGTTCCATTGTATTAAAGTATTTATTATTGATTATTGATTCTGCTATATAGCTATAAAGGTCTGTATTATGTGTGTGTATAGTAGCTTTCGTGGTCAGCCTGAAGGGTGAAAAGGTTACGCTGCTGACGCTGAATGAGGACGAACTGAATCCATACAGCGTCTCAGTGTGGGATTCTGGGTAATGTTTGGATGATTGGACTGGGGTTAAGGGTTGCAGGGATCGGCCACTCGGGCGGTGAACAGCAGCGTGTTGATGGTGGACTCTCTGATGAGCAGCAGGAACGGTCTGTCGGCCAGGAAAACCTCCCGGTTTAAGTTGATGGAGCGTCCGATCGCCACCACAGCGGTGGCCGCCGCCGCCTCGCTGCCCTCCTCGTTCACCTGCAGACCACAAAACAGGTTTACTCAAGACCCGGTCCCGACTCTGGATCGAAGAGGACACCAACATCACGTCCTCTGAGTTCAGTAACAAAAGTAAATTCCATAGTGTAAAGGATATATATTTACATTTATATATGTAAATATATAAATAAGTGTATATAATACTTTTACTAATTGTGCATATTTCACTATTATTATTTCTGACTTCTTTTAGGCCAACAAAAAATATTCATCCACCAAACAGTCGTTTCTGTAAACAGATCCAGAGGAGCTGTTTCAGGTGTCGACTGCTGGTCGAGAGGAAACTTACTTTAACCTCTCCGTCTACAGTAACCTTTCGCTGTAAAACAGCCAATCAGTGAGCAGCTGTCAGTGATGTCAGCAGTGATGTCAGCAGTGTGTCACTGACCTCCAGGAAGGCTTTATGGAAGGCGTCTGAAATGTGGAGACCATCACCGCCGTCCTCCAACATCCCTGAAACACACACACACACTTTTTAAGCGCTGACCGTGTCTTTGTCCTGAATAACCCAACTAACACTAATCAATAGATCAATAAATATATCCGTGAAAGGTATCAGAACTATGTAGATTTAACATTTATAAAACCAAATTCAATAAACTCAGAGATCAGGATCAGACAACAACATGAAGTCCAGTTAAAGAGTTCACTGTTGGTCACGCCCCCCCATTCCCCAGTTCCCCACGTTCACGTTAGTTCCTAAACGCCCCATGTTTATTTCAGTTCCTGAACGTCACACAGTGATTAGTTCCCCTCGCTGTCTGCAGCCGGTCCTCCAACAGACTGTATGCTGCAGTTTGAATAAATACTGTCACTGGGATGTCCTGATACCAACAACCATTGATTAATGGATCGATCTGGACCTTGGACTCAGGTTTTATCTGTTAAACAGAGTGTTGTCTTTTATCTTGGACCTGATCATGTGGACACCTGATGAACCTCCTGGGTCACTGTCTGATCTCCCCCAGGTGTGTCCCCGCCCCCCCCTCACCTGGCAGATTGGCCTTCTCAGAGCTGAACAGGTCGGTCAGTCCCATAGCCTGCAGCTTCTCCTTCAGACTGAAACTGTCCTCCACCCGGAACCGAGGGACGTGGACGGAGACGGTGGTTTCTGTCATCTGATCCAACCAGTCAATGAGTTTCTTCAGGTCCAGACTCTCCTCCACCTGAACAGACATCATACAGACATCGTACAGACATCATACAGACATCGTACAGACATCGTACACACATCGCACAGACATCGCACAGACAGCGTACACACATCGCACACACATCGTACACACATCGCACAGACATCGCACAGACATCGCACAGACAGCTGCTGCACCGGTTTCACTCTCTTAAGCTACACAGGATCAAACCAGCAACCCCGCACTCACTTTATGCAGCTCATTACTTACAGCTACCTGAATCCTCTCCAATAAATACTGACAGCTGTCAGAAATATAAATAATTGATTTGTACAGGAATCTGCAGTGTGACATAATGGTATTTGCAGGGACATGCTAACCATGCTAACCCATGTTAGCTGAAGACTAAAAACAGCTCATTACAGATCTTATGTGGATGGAAGTGCAGGAGCGAACTGACAAACCTGGAAGATGTATTATTTTAGTAATATTTGACTGAATGTGTGAAGCAATAAACTTGTTTAAATTCTCATTTGATTTAAGTATTCTGCCATATTGTACATATGAGCTCTTTTTATACTGTATGTATATTTTCTATGTAT
>JAGRRF010006209.1:417803-430284 GCA_019097615.1 Morone chrysops | reverse complement strand
GATAACTTCTGTTGTGAATTGGCGCTATATAAATAAAATTGAATTGAATTGAATTGAAAAGACTGCATGTGTTTGACATGGTTGTACTGATGCGTTAGGTCATCTGGTTTCATACGACACCAGTATCTTTACTCCAGCTTTAAAACACTACAGCCTCTGTCACACAGTGTGGAGTGAAGGAGGGAAAGATAATGTGGTGGCCAATCAGATTTCAGGCCCCTGACTCTGGAAATTGCCCCGGTCACGTGACCACCAGAGCTACTTCAGCTAGCTGCAAGCTAATCTGCTAGCATTTGTACTGACCACCACTGGCTGTTGTTTGTTGTTTTATGAATTTTTATGTTTTCTTTATGAACGGATATATTTCTTTCTTTCACTGAGCTCTTCGGTGTCTGGAGCCGAACATTAAAGAGGGAAGGAGGAACTTTACAGTCTTTATATTGAATCCTGATTCAAACTGTCAAGTCGACGATATTGAAGTGATCAATAAATGTTGTTTTCAAACTCAAGGAGAGGAGGAGGAGGAGGAGAAGAGGTGTTTGCCCCCCAGTTACTATGATTTCTGCTCTCTAATTGGCTAACAGTGTGGGAGCTCTGGGATTGGTTGACAGTTCAGGGAGTTTTATGATTGGCTCATGGTCTGCAGATGTGTGTGTGTCCTCTTCCATTATCTCATTTTTCTCTCCAGTTTTATTTGTTTCCTCCTCCATCTGGTCCCAAAATTAATGTCTGCTGACTTAATTCAATTATAAAAAATCTTTTTGTAAATGACAAACATTTTTTTTATCTTTAGTTTATTTTCATTAATAAGAAGAAAAAAAGGAAAAAAGAGGACAATAACGTCTATAGTATCCATAAAGAGAGAAACATCAGCACAACTTACAGGAGAATGATTTCAGTGAACAATAATAATAATTATAATAATTATAATAAAATAATAATTGGAAACCAATAAACTTAAACCATTAAAGTTTATTAACTCAAATAATTTCAGCATAAAGATATTTGATTTTAGTAGAAGTAAATAAAATATTTATTGTTATGATAGTTTGGTTCAATGAGGTTAAATGAAGTTACTCTCATCTGCAGCGTTTCTCCAAAATGTGTTCACAGAATTTATCTGAATAATTCACTTAAATGAATCTTCTTTATACAAATGTTACTCTTCTTCCACTAAAGCAAATTATTGCATCACCTGTCAAACAGCTTACATACAATAAAAATAATAATTCACTGATTATCAAAATGGCAGGCAATTCATTTTCTGTGTTTTTTTATGTGACAAACATCAAACCTTTACACTTTGGTGATCATTAAGAGCGATTTGGATGCATAGGGGCTTATGATGACTTATATTTATATAATGATATAATGTCTACTTGAAAGTGTACAAACTGGAATTATATCGATTATATTATTATTATATTGAACACATTTAAGTTGCTTCAACAGTGAGTTGGTTTAATTAATGTTTGTATTATAAATCTATACAGGAGGAATTCAGACACAACGTTTGTCTCATAAAATGAACTTTAAAGCCACATTTTACTTTAAAATAACAGAGAGAAAGTTCCTCACTGACTTACAGGATCCTTTCCCAAACCTTCCTGCTGTTGGAAACATTAGTTGCAAAATTATCGATGGGTTGTTTTGATTATAAGTTATGTAATCAGAACAAATCCAAATCATACAGTAAGTATAAAACAAACTGCAACAATAAAAAGAGAGAGAGAGGGCATAAAACAGGAGTAATGCTTTTAGCAGTCTGTCTGCCTGCCTGCCTATTTGTCTTTCTGTCCCGTTGCTGTTCGCTCCCAGCAGCCTTTGCAGTCCTGTGGGATATGTCTACTTCATGGATAGACAGGTGTTCATGAGGAAAGCAGCTGTCCTCCCTCCCTCCTCCCTCCCTCCCTCCCTCCCTCTCTCCTTCCTTCCTTCCTTCCTCAGCTCGCAGACCCTCACCCTCCACCGGCTCAGGGCTCCTTGGAGGATGTTGCCATGGTGACGTCCTCCCTGGCTGCCGTGGCGATGAGCTGTCGGTCGACCAGGAAACAAGATGAAGACAGTTCAGGGTTCAGTCCTGCGTCTGTCTCACTCTCTTTCTCTCTCAGGGGCCTGTCTACCTGCTCGGAGCCCTGAGGCATGCTGGGAGCTGTAGTTCTCTCTCAGCAGGGTAATGACCTGATGTGCGAGCTTGTTACCTCCTATTAGACTGCAGCAAGGCGAGACAGCAGAGTGATAATGGGAGTATCTGTCAGAGACTGAACACACAACATCAGGTGTTTTATCCTGAGCTGAACTGGGAGAACTGGGAGAACTGGGATGTTGGTTCTATTAGTTCAGTTGATGTTCAGGCCTCCATTAGTATTCCTGCTCCCCAGAGGATGAATCCTGATGGTTTTGGTGACCTCCCGACTTTTTACTGTAGCGCCACCCGCAAGACAACCTTTACATTTGTTACCTGACGTTTGTCACTGCAGGGACGCACCAGCCAGTGCCACGAGGCGTCCCATAACCCGACCTTTTTGAGGATTGTGAGGATTGTGAGGATGTTGGACACTTTCATCCACTTTTAGGACTTTTAACACAATTAAATACAATTCTGTTGTATTCAAGTGGAGAAGTGAATTCAGTGAGTTCAGTTAATAATCTGAACTATTTTGCTATCGTTATAGTAAAATTACAAATGTCTGCTGATGCTGAGATAAAACCACACAGTAAAGTAGTCATTATATCAGCCTCAGTATCATCGGGATCTAATTGACGTGTGTTTCTGAAGAGAGGATCCTGGTTCTTCCATCATTCAGCTGCATGTTTTATCATTTTTCATGAATACGAATGGAGCTCCTGTGGTCCACATGAATACCAAACAGTTTCTGCTGTCTGTCCTCCTCGTCTTCTTCTCTCAGCTGATTACTGCAGCAGGAGGCAGACCGATGCTGTTCCTCTACCCACAATGCCCCTGGAAAGACATTTACCACCACAGTGGTCCTCGTGGTGGAGGAGCAGCTGAAGGACGACGGCGGCTGTACTGTATCTCTGTAATAACAGGACCATAAAGATTTACACAGAACCAGATTAATTCAGTTCCATCTGTATCGCTCCAAATCATAACCGAAGTTCAGTTACCACCGTCAATCCCTTGCTATTCTTCAGTTCCTTTCAGCTGGATATTGTTACATCCTTGGAGGTGATTCGTTGATTCTGGTCACATGATGCTCCTGAAACAGACAGACAAACAGACCCTAATAATGTTGCCTGAATGAAGCTATATAAGGTAAATGGAATTGGTCCAAATACAGAACCTTGTGGAACTCTGGAGGATTCCAGTGTGTAATTCACATTTTAAATTTTTTAATGAAATATTCTGCTTCAATCTGCTGGGTTGCCAACATTTACACCACAAAGACTGCATGTGCATCAAGCGCTGGGTACGAACTGTTGACACACTCCACACAGTTGTTAGCTAGCCAGTGCAGCTAACCTGTATCTACTCGTCAGAGTCCGTTCCTCTCACCGTCTGCTGGGGTAGAAACAGCACATCCTCTCCTCGCCATAGCAGGGGATGTACTGGTCAGCATAACGTTAATATCCTGCCGTCCTCCTGTGAGAGAGCAGAGTCACTTAAATCACTACCAGGTGTTTTTCTGTCTGATTTCTTCATCGTCACCCAGCTCACATGAGACACAATTTTTTATATTTCAGTCGTCAAACATGTGGATGAAACTTTAAAAATCCGACATGCAGCTCCCATCATGCTTCACCTTGGGATGGCGTGGGCGGAGTCATGTTGTCAGGTCAGAGAAAATCACTTCAGTCTTCAATGAATACATAAACAGGCCCCCCAACTGCTCTCTGCTCCCTCCCATGATGCTTTGCAGTGCCCCATTCACTGGGTTTAAATGGGAGCGGCGCCTGCGGAGCCCATTTTCCCTCCAAAACCAACCCCAGACAGAGTCCTATCACACCCCACTGCATCTGGGAACACACCTTCATCTTGTCATTCATCAGCTGTGCTCTTCACAAGGAGAACCCTTCCTCCTCGTCCTCCTCATCCTCGCTGCAGGCCCTGTTTGAGGTTTTTAGCTGTGATTCATTGCGTGGGCCCTCGACTCCGAGCGCTGACTCAGCACTTGTTGAGTTTCTTTTAACATCATCCAGACTTCCTCAAAACAACAAGAAAACTCTAAAACTACTAAAGTTGGTGAGAATTAAACTGTGTAAACATAAATGTAACACTATATCTGCTCATCCACACAGAATCAGAGAGCTAGCTTCTTCATAATTAAGGTTTAAGAACAGGCAGTTAGGGAGGGACGCTGTGTGCTACGCCCCCCCAGTCCAGCAGCTGTAGTGGATCTATTAGCTGACTCTGTCGGACTGGGAGCTCTGCGGGGGTTTGACTGCGGGGAATAAAGGACCGAGGAGCAGTCAGTTAACTAAAAAAATATTAATATGGGAACATTCAATTTTACACATAATGTTTGTGTTTTTCCTCATTTGAAGTTTGACCACTAATAAAAGTAAATGTTTTTATAGTGTAGAAATATAAAGGTTGTACTGTTAATACTCGTATGTTGCTACCTAAAGAACAATCAGAACAAATGTTCTTTATCGTACTAAATATAGTGGTTGGGCACAAATGGGTTAAAAAGTATTTCTCATTTCATCTGGAACAAACCGAACAGAAAAAAGACAAAGAGCTTTTACACTCAGTAACACTTTACTTCACTTTAAGTTACTCTTTAACTTTGTCAAACATATATTTGCTTTTTCTGAAAGTCAAATGGGACAAATGTTGGACCGGATTAGGAATCTTATTTACTGAACGCAGCTGATTCGCTCCTTCAATAAAGAAACCAGAAATCTGTCCAATCAGGTCAGTTAGCAGCATTTACGCTGAAGCTCTTCCAGTTGTGTTCCAGCTGTGAGAGACATTCACATTAAAACAAGTGTGAACAACAGAAGAAGCTCATTAACTCTAAAAAGCCGCAGCAACAACAACAAGGACTTTATTTTACTTTCTTATTTACTGTCGACTTGAAATCTGTTTTACTTTATGAACTGAATTATGGAGCTGATGATGGTGATGATGGTGATGATGATGATCCAATCCAATCCAATCCAACTTTATTTTTTAAGCACTTTAAAAACAACCAGTTGACCAAAGTGCTGTACAGGAGAATAAATAAGACATCATAAATGTAAACAGTGATGGTGATGATGAAGACCACTGTGAGGAATATAAACAGTGATGGCGATAACAGTGGATTGGTGATGGAGATCTTAATACTACTGCAGCTTTCTGTGGATATTGATCTGAATCAGTGATACTGAACCCTCTTGGTAACTTCAAGGTTCTATATGAGATATTAAACATTAGATACAGAGTCACATGGTGTCTCTCTTCCTCTGCCTGTGTTGTATTGCAGCCTCTCTGTGGTTTGTTTCCATAGAGTCTGGTGGGCCGTAGCAGCCATTGTTTGGGTCTGAGATGTTGGTGCTCTAGTGCGACATCTAGTGGCAGCGAATGTTGTATATAACCTTTAAAAGTTGGGGAACCTTAGTGGTTGTAAAGGAACAAATAGACATGAATTACTTAATTTAATTCACAGAATGTCTCTTTATTAAAAGTCAACAGGATCAACAACAGTGAGATTCTGTGTGTGAGAGTGTGTGTGTGTGTGTGTGTGTTTTGACAGCTCCAGCTGAATGAAGTTATTTTTATTATAACAAGTTTTTTTAACGTTACAGTAATTAATAACAGTGTGTGTGTGTGTGTGTGTGTGATAGTTGGTCCCCATTGGTCATTAGAACCTGCTGTGATTAGTCAGTGGAACAGGAAGGAGGGGGGTGATTAATATGGGACTAATTAAGATGACCTAACGGGGGGGGGGGTCCCTGATGACAGAGGACAGATAATTACAGCTGGGAGGTCTGAGGGTCACCTGAGAGCTCTAACTGAATATTACTGTCACTGTGGGAAACACACTGACCTCAGCATCTGGACACACACACACACTGACACACACATACACACACACACACACACACACACACTGACACAGACAGCAACACACACACATAGTTTAGGATCATTATGAACTAACGTCGACTGATAATTGATTAATTGTTAAATTCATCTGTCTCTCTCTCTCTCTCTCTCTGTCTCTCTCTGATTGGCTGCTGGGGGCCCGCTGTGGTAAATATACGAGGCGGTTTCTGACAAACAGGAAACAGCGGGAACGTTAATGAACTGAGGAAATTAGAGACTCACTTCCCACAATGCACTGTGGCTGAGCAGGGCGGGAAATGGCTGCCGGAGTTCACATAAATATTTCTTCCCCAATGTTAATCAGTGACTTCAGTTCTGTAACTGGTTCTGTAACTGGTTCTGTAAGTTCTGTAGCTGGTTCTGTAGGTTCTGTCTGGTTGTTTTAGCCTGTTGATGGTCGTGTTCTGTTCTGTGTTCTAGTTCTTGTGACCTCTGTTAAAGTGCTTTGATAACCACACACACAGACTTCTCCACAGAACTGGTTTGAAGAACCAGCACTAAAGAGTCCTGTTGAGGAAGTTAAAGTTTGTCTGATGAGACAGAACGATGAAAACGTTCCTCCGGTTTATAGACTCTGTATATATTTATTGATGTATATTTGTGAGGTGATGAGAACCTCTGAAGAACCTTTTACACTCTGAAATAAAGATAGGAGTCTACAGATGTTTCCAGTGCAGGCAGAGGTCACAAGCAGCGACTAACAGCCACTGGAATACGTTTATAAAGCTTGTGTAAACAGGTGTTAGCGACAGCAGTCAGACGAGCTGATGGTCAAAGGTCGTCTCACGCTGACATCAACGCCAATGTTTCTCACCGTTTTTATATAAAAATGCAGAATGTCCCGTGAAGTCATGTGACCTCATACAGGTAAAGTGGACCGATTACAGGTGATTGACAGGAAATAAACCTGCAACTATTCTAATAATCGGTTTATTGATCGACCTTCTGCTCTGATGGGACGAATATGAATCGATACTTTTAAGCTCCTGTGTTCAGATGTAATCCTACTAAACGTTTGTCAGTTATCGTCCTCTGTTTGCTCTGACTCCAGAGCAGGAAGCAGTGCATTATGGGTATATTACAATCTGATGAGTTACCGACTGAGAGGCTGAAGACCAGAAGAAGAAATGACGCCTGTGGACGGGGGTCAGCGCTGATGTTCTGCAGCTGTTTGTGTGACGGGTTCGGGTTCTTTAAGGCTGCAGGAGACGTTGGGAAACCAGGTCTCTGATTTCACTTAATAACAACATCTACAATCAGAGCAGAGGCAGTACAGAGCTGTCCAATCAGAGCACAGCTGTTGCTCACATCTGGATCTGATCACAGCGTCCTCATCGTGTCCTACTGGTTCACTGAGGATCTTCATCAGCCTCTGAGGGCAGACAAACGCTGATCATACAGAACTGATCAATAATGGAGGCCCCAGATCCTCCTCTTCCTTCTCTTCCTCCTCCTCTTTCCCCTCGATGAATGAATGGAGGTAAAAACAAACTGCTTGCTGTGTTGTTTTGTCGTGGAGGACAAAGAGTGAGAGTCTCTGTCTGGGCGGTCCTTCCTTCTTTGTTGTGACACTGAGTCTAATTAGTGTTTTATTGAAGCCAGCTCCTCCTCTTCCTCCTCTTCCTCCTCTTCCTCCTTCTCCTGCTCGCTGATAGAATTGAAGGACTTTCACAACTTCCTGATAAAACACATAAAAAAACAGGAAAACTTTCCACTGAATGAACTTTATTCTTTTTAAAACACGAAACAGAAACATTAAAATTTCAGAATAAATGTATGAACACATTTTGATCAATGTAAAGATTCTGAAATGTTTCTGCGTGTTACCTGCATTAATTCCTTCTTCTTTTTCTCTGTTTCTCCCCCGGTGGCTGCCTCCTCCTCCTGCCTCCTCCTGCTGCGGCTCCTCTGAAGGTTTGTGAATACGTTTATTCAAACTCTCAGAGATTAAATATCTGGCGTCACTTTTCAGCAACGTGTTTCTGTTCACCTTGAATTTATAGTCGGACACAGAACAACGAGCCGTTGACTGTGCTGTGCAGCTGAGTGACGTCAGGTTGACTAACCGTAGGAAAAATATGGAAAGTCAGAAGGGACACTTATTCTGTGGTCTTAAAAGAAATGATGTTTTAGAATAATATTATTGTTAAATATTCCTTCAATTTAAAGTATTCTTTACATTAACTTCACATTGTCATTGTGAGAACATAAAATCATAACATATGTTCAACATGATTCTGATTTTATGAAGAAACATTTTTCTGTTAAATGTCTCTTCAAATCCACCAGACTCCATCAATAAAAACAGCAATTTTAGCTCAGAACCCAGAGCTGTTGTTTAAATTAGGCTTTATTTAGTTGGAGAAGAACTGTGACGTATGAACGACAACTTCTTGATTCAAACTCCTCGCGGTGCCTCAGATCGATTTGAGCGTTTAGAGAGTTTGTGATTTATCAGCACTTTCCTGCAGGACGTTTCCACCTTTTCTTTCTGCTGTCTGGTTCTCCGCACTGTCCGGCCTCAGTGCTGTGATGGTGTTTACGTGTAGGTACAGGTAGAGGAGGAGGAGTCTGAGCTCACAGGGAAGCTTTGATTTGCATCGTCTGTGCCTTTGCTTCAGTCTCTGCAGATTTAGTCAGCGCGCCATCGGAGGATTTGGGCGCCCGGCTGCTCATTCATCAGATTTTCTAGCAGAAATCAGAAACAGTCTGAATTTAAACCTCCTCCTCTTCGTGCTGCCGCCTCCGTTGCCTGTCACACCCTGCCTCCTTCGCCCAATCAGGATGGAAATCCACTTCCTGCTGGATTAACGAGGCCGCGCAGCACTGGACGTATCGGAGCGTTAAATCCTGTGAAGGCCGTCAGCCGACTGTGAGTTTATCAAACAGAGAAGAGACGCCGAGTTCGGCAGCGTGACCTGATCAGAAACAGGAAGCCGTCACAACCAATCAGCCCATTTTATGAATGAAGCACAGACTCAAGAACAGGTAACACAGAGGTCAAAGGTCACAGACACTAACACTGACTGTACTTCACTGGTCTGTGAAGGTCGGAGTAGTCGGACGGGAGGCTAATTTATATCAGTGGTCAGTGGGTGTTGTTAGTGGTGCAATGAGATTGTTGCAACATGGACCTTTCCTCTTGTAACACAGCGCTGCTGCATGCTAGGGTTCAGTCTTCTTACTGATTGTTTAACTCTAAAGTCAGCCGGAGGTCAGTCTGATGTCAGTCTAAAGTTAGTCAGGGGTCAGTCTAAAGTTAGTCAGGGGTCAGTCTAAAGTTAGTCAGGGGTCAGTCTAAAGTCAGGCGGAGGTCAGTCTGATATCAGTCTGATGTCAGTCTAAAGTCTGGCAGAGGTCAGTCTAATGTAAGTCTGATGTTAGTCAGGGGTCAGTCTGATATCAGTTGGAGGTTAATCTAAAGTCAGTCTGAGGTCAGTTACCAGCCAGTCTTTGTCTTTCCCTGCGCTCTGACTGTCAGGCTCAGCTGCTCGTTTGGTGCAGCAGGGAGGATTCGTGGCAGCTGATTGGTCAGAGGACCAAACGACAACAACAGTGGCTTCTGTCCAACCAGGATGCAGAGCTGCAAGCGAGGGGAGCAGCTTCAGTCTCCTGGCAGGATTTCTGTTAAATATTAATGGGCGGTCAGATTAGCAGAACTCCCAGCAGCCACTGGGGCCGTGTAATCCAGGCCATGTCGGGGTGCTGATAAGACTGAGCCTGGGGGGGGGCTGTGGCCCTTGTAAGGAGCCGAGGAGATGGCTGTCCCCCCCCGGACCCCTGGCCGGCACATGGGGCTCCGCCAGGTGAGCCATCTGGGCGTCCTGTGGTTTAATAACTAATTACAGACGATGGATATAAAATATAACTCTTTGTTCCAGAGGTTGAACCTTCCCTCTATCGCCCCCTTCAGGACAGAACGTTTTTACTTCCTCACAAAGAACTTGACAACATTCAGTTGTGTTTTGAGTTTAATGACTAAATCATACACATGAAGACGTGAAACATGAATATTTGATAAAGTTTTGTTCTGAGAGTCGAGGAGTTGTTTGAGTGACGACCTCTGAGCAGTCAGAAGTAATTTCCTCTCAGATCAGAGTGAGAGTTCGTCCCTCCAGAGGATCTTTGGAGAAACTTCTCTGTCCTCTCAGGGAATTCTGGGAATGATGGCAGCTATTGTTGACTGCAGCGTGTGATTGGTGGAGCGTATCGACCGCTGACAGCCGGGACAAAGGGGGGGGGGGTCGACCATGTAGAACTAATCCACCCTCCAGACCCTCCCTCTGACCCCCTCTCTGAGACCAGCAGAGTCACAAAGACCTGAAACCAGATTTCGGCTCCACACTGAGACGTTCATAGGAAATATTATTTATTGTGTTTGATTTTAACTGATTATAATTAATTATATTATATAATTCAGTATTATAATATAATTATTGTCAGTATTCAGGTTTGTGGGTTTATTTTTACTCAAACGATTATTTTTTAATTTCTTCATTTAAAGAACTTTTAACTTTTGATTTATAAAGTTTCTACTATCAAATATACACAAATATGTTTGAATAATATTAGTATTAAATAATTACATAATGAAAATAATATTATTTTTATATAATAATATAAATAATATTAGTAATAGAAGCAGCAAAGGGAGTAGTTTTAATTGTTATTATTCTTTATTATAATCTGAAACATTAAATACATTTCAATATTAAAAAGATGAATATATTTTAATAAAATTAAGCATTTAAACAATTTAACAATAAAACAAGGATTTAATTTAAAGTCTATTATTTGACTTGATATTTGACTTATTATTTTATTATTGCCAGTAATTAATTATTCATATTAGTAATCGTATTATAAGAATACGTTTACAATATTAATAACATACCAGAAAATAACATCAGTCATTTTTAAAGGTTTTAATATTTTTCAACATTTTAATAAAATTAAATATTTAAAATTAATAAAAGGTCTGTGTTTATTATAATGTTTATTATAACCTGATCAATCAATAAAAAGTCAGATTTTAGATAATCAATTATTGTTCTGTGAGCTAAAATTATTATTATTATTTTATGTTTAATATGATTTTGAAATTAGTTTTAATATTTTGTTTTTATTCTTTATTTCTGTTGTTTACTGAAATCAGTTAAATATTAATTATTAAATCCAAAATGTTCCTGAAGCTTTATTTAATCACTTTAATTATCTTTAATATTATTGATTGATCTGCTGTTGTTAATTGATTAATATTTGTTATTGAGAATGAGACACAAAGAGATTGAAGAAAAGGACACAAGCAAATATTTGTATTTATATTTATCTATATTTGTTTTATATTTATTTATATTTGTTTTTATATTTATTTATATTTGTATTTATATTTATTTATATTTTAGAGGCTGGAACCAGAAGTTATTTTTTAAATCACTAAAATGAACATTAAAAATAAATTCTGTGTAGATGGTTTGATCCTGCAAGCGATGGTAGAAATATTAATTATTACTGACTCATCAAACTCAAACCTGTAAAATATGAATCCATGAGTTTCTTCCGCTCTTGTTATTTCTGTAGAACAACAAATTTGTTTGTCTTTAATAACTCGAAGTGTAAAAACTGTGATATCTGAAACAGACGGAGGGACACTTTCCAAAAATAAGGCGTCGTTCTGCACACGCTCAGTACGTCCCTGCTGAGCTGTGAGGTTTCACGTTTCACACTCCAGAGTGCAACAAATCAAACGCTGTTGACCTCTGACCTTTAACACCCAGCAGCAGACAGCAGAGCCCGCAGTGCGCTCACTTAGTTATATTTTATAGTATTTATTAATATATAGGAACCTGTGAGCTGAGGTCAGTTTATGGAGCCCAGTCTCTTCAAGTACAGTAAAGAACCGGTTCCCAACCTGTTTCCTTTAGTTTCATCATTTATATTCAAAACTGTTGAACTCAAGAGACATCCGTGTTAAACGAGTGATTGTTACGACAGGAATGCTCCAGCAGTTTGATCCATTCAGTCCGATAACATTTGGAAAGTTTGAAGAGCCGCTCAGTTAAATCATCTTGTCTCTGTTCCTGTTAGCGGAGGGCTAAACAGGAAGTTAGCGGCTCTCTCCTGCACTCGCTCTGCCGGTGGTTTGTTGAACTTTTGGCTTCATGCTCCACTCAGCAGAACAAACAGAGCCCCACATCCACGGTGGGTTCCCATCCCATTCAGATATCTGAGGTCAGAGGTCAAAGGATCTGTGCCAGCTCTTCCAAGATGACATGCTAGCATGAGATGGTTGGTACCAGTGGATCAGTATCTTCACTCTACCTTTAAAATCTCCTTTAAATTTTTTTAAATGAACTAATAATAATTCATTCAATTCAATTCAATTCAATTCAATTTTATTTATATAGCGCCAATTCACAACAGAAG
>JAGRRF010006209.1:404009-416509 GCA_019097615.1 Morone chrysops | reverse complement strand
TCATATTACAGAGATTACAGCAGCCAATCAGCTTTACTGCAGCAGATCAGCTGGAGGAAGAGGAAGAGGAAGAGGAAGCACAGCGAAGGTCAATAATGTCATTAGTTTATCAGAGCAGCAGGTTTCCAACCAGTGAAACCAGTAACTGTGACCCTCACACACACTGGGAGCTGCTTTTATCTTCTGATGGAGCTAGGCTAACAGTTTCTCCCTGCTTCCAGTCTTTGTGCTAAGCTAGGCTAACAGTCCCCCCACCCAACCTTAATTATTGGATTGACTTGGAAAAATGTTCATGTGTTTCTCTATGGAGGCCCATTTCTCTGCATTACACAGAGTAACATAAGTTCTTTATATATCTTATACACACATATACATTTATATCATCCAGGACCAGCTGTAGGTCCTGGATCTCTTCCTCTCCTCGTCCTCAAAGTCCGCCGCTCTTTAACCCCAACCCCGCGCTTTCTATTCGGGGGGACTGCCGGGCTGAACGCGCAGCCACAATCTTCTGGATCTGGTCCGACCCGATCAGACACCATTCAGCCACTCACAAGTTTCTCTTTGTTTTCACTGACAGGAGCAGAAACTGACTTCATATTCATCAGAAACAGTAAACTGGGAAGGAGAGAAGAAGGAGAGATAGAAGGAGAAAGGAAGGAGAAATAGAAGGAGAGAGGAAGGATGGATGAAGGAGAGATGAAGGAGAGATAGAAGGAGAGAGGAAGGGTGGATGAAGGAGAGATAGAAGGAGGGATGAAGGAGGGATGAAGGAGGGATGAGGGTCTTATTTCCTGTCAGTATAAAGGAGTGTACAATGTGTAAGCTGATCCCAGAGCAGCAGCAGCAGCAGCTTTAATAATTTCAGTGTGAAGCGTTGTGGCAGCCGGCCGTGGCGGCTCTGAGCCAGCACCGGGTCGGACTCACACTTAATAGAAGTGATAAAGAGGCTGCCAGCTGGCAGGAAAACCTCCTCTGAGTCCTGATACTCCTAAATCCTCATGAGACCAGGAGGGAGGGGGGCTGAAGGAGGCCACCACTCCACATTCAGAACTTATCCAGGATTCACAAAACACACATTTAAAAGCCTTTTCCAGGATATTTCTCCAGGATATTTGGGTTCTGTTGTATTTCTGCTGTTGGACCCAAGTATGAACCAGAACTGTTGAGTACAAGGTTGTTTTTAAACTTTGGTTCTCAACAGTTCTGGCTCTGGTTCACAGACTTTCCAGTACTTTACAAACCTGAACATTATAAGATTTTCCAGGTTTTCCAGGACTGTTTACTTTCTCTCTGTGAATATGATCCTCGTCCTCACTGGATGACTGACAGGACTGAAGATAATAGAGGGCCAGTCGGGGTCCCGGGGCCAACAGGGGCCACATGAGGGGAGGGGTCACTGTGTGTGTGTGTGTGTGTGCCTCATATTGTTTCTGAGGGGGAGGGATAATGATATGGGCGGTATGAGGGAGGGGGGCGGTTTGATTGACAGGTGGCAGATTTTTGGGCCTTAGAAATCTCTTTTCTGGTGTTTAAACTTTAACCTCACACACTGAGGCATTGTGGGTAATCCTTGCGTCCTCACACTGGTGGATTTAACCACAGACACTGCTAACTGTGATTTATGCACACACTGGGTCGCCGTGGTAACCAGAGACAGAGAGGCCCCAGTCGTGTTACAGTGAACATGTGGCTGCTACTGTGTGTTAATATGATCCCACATACTCTGAATATTACACGACTCAGGAATCTTTAACCTCCATAACTCCTGTCAGTACGACTGCAACGCTGCTACTGAGGTTGTTAAAGCTTCCATATGTTTAATATCAGTGTGTGTGTGTGTGTGTGTGTGTGTGTGTGTGGTAGGATCAGGTTTTCAGACGTCAGATCAGATAGTTTTGTCTCGTAGCTTGTAGCTTCTTGTCTGAACCTGAAGGAAACAATGTGGGTATTGTAGCTGAGCCTGTCAGGACAGAGTCAGGTATCATTAACACACACCACACAAACACACACAGACACAGTGACACAATGGGCTGCAGAGTATCTCCAGAGAGCATTGATCATGTGACTGTGGACAGAAATAATAAAGCTGTGGGAAAATCTGCTGATGGACGACATTCAGTAATTGTTCACATAAAATATATATACCATTAACAACATCTATAATCTGTAATCTGTATCATTAAACAGTGTATAAACATGTTCTATATATAATCAATAATCAGAAGCTGTCATACATTGACTGTTTACCATCCACTGTTTAGACACAGAGTCACATGGTGTCTCTCTCCTTCTGTCTGTGTTGTATCGCAGCCTCTCTGTGGTTTGTTTCCACAGCCGGTCTGCTCCGACTGAAACTGCTGTTTTCATCATCTACGTCGGTGAATTAAGGATTTATTTCCACCAAACCAGAGTTGGTGATTGTTGGAACGACTACAGAGACGCTTTTAATGAGTTTTATTCTGTTTCTGTCCAGTGGAAAGTCAATTTCAATTCAATTTTCAATTCAGTTTTATTTGTATAGCGCCAATTCATAACAGAAGTTATCTCAGGACACTTTTCAAATAGAGCAGGTCTAGACCGAACCTCCTTCGACATTTACAGAGACCCAACAGTACCACCATGAGCAAGCACTTGGCAACGGGGGCAAGGAAAAACCTCGGACAGACACCCAACAGGGATCAGGTGAGCCCTGAACCATCTCTTAGTTATGCTGCTCGACATTTACAGAGACCCAACAGTACCACCATGAGCAAGCACTTGGCAACGGGGGCAAGGAAAAACAACAGGCTGAAACCTGAGAGAGAGAGAGAGAGAGAGAGAGAGAGAGAGAGAGAGAGAGAGACAGAGAGAGAGAGATGTACAGCAACAACAGTAGCAACAACTACATTAACAGTAGTAACCGATGACGAACATGAAAAACAATTCAACCTTTAAAAACAAGTAAAAGTGAAGAATTACTATCAGCTAAATAAGTAACAGTAAAAGTAATAATGCTCATCTAGCAGGACTCCTGTGAGTGTTTTATTACTATGTTATTATGGGATGCATTAATGTGTGTGATATATACTTAAGCTGTACAATATGCAGTTGTAGTATACAGTATCAGAGGAGACTCTCACGTCCTCCTGTCGGCGCTTTAATTGATGACTCAGCAGAAGTTGATTGGACGTCCGCTGAAAGAAGCTTGACGTGTCCAACGGCCACGTTCTCACGTTCGCTTTGCTCACATGTTTAGCTGCAGCGAATCTGTGAATCTCTCCACAAAGGAAACATATTTCACCGTCTGCACCAGCTCCCAGCATGCTGCGGTGTGATTTACTGTTTGATTTGTGCAGGTCTCTGAAGGTCAGGTGGATTAGATGCAGGTCCGACGTGGACGAGGTCATTCGTCAGTCTTCCTGAGCAGAAAAGGGACCTGCTGACAGATTACAGTTCATATCTGCCCACTGTGGACCCGGACTGAGGACGGGGTTCAGGTGGTACAGCAGCTTTACAAACAGAGATGTTAGTTTTCATTTTTATTAGATTTATTAAGAGAAAAAGGATTATTGTTTGTTGTCAGAATTAATTGTTGCTTCCTGATACAGTCAATTATGTATTTAAAGTCGATATTAAATTCAAAGTCTAAAACTAAATTCTGGACCAAAGGAAAGATGGTGGAAGGTGAACGTCTGTCCCCAGCTGGGTTCAGGGGCAGAAATATCACATTAAAGATAATCAGGGGTAGTCTGCAACAGAATCGGGACGTAAGTGGCGTAACATAATTAAAGGTTATACTTTACACTGGATAAGTCTCTGAAACAATGGGACAAAAAACAAATAAAACTCGTCTTTCCAACAATCACCAACTCTGGTTTTGGTAAAATTAGTGTTTGTGTCTCTGGAGTCTGGTGGAGAGTGATAGTGATATTACAGCTGTTTGTGATTAAACTAAAGGTCTATCTCTGTAGGGATCCTTTCATAATACTGTCAGACACTGACAATAAGGGTTACTTGTATTGGGGGTGATGAGCAGCGCTGGTGCACCCCAGGAAACCACACTGGGCCCACTCCTGTTCACACTACAGCTCAACCCTGGAACTAGCCACTGGGAAGTCCTCGGTCTCAGACAGCGCCCTGCTAGTGGAAGTAACACTGACTCACTGTGAGGAGGCTTTCGGGCTAAATGAGGATGATGATGGTGATGAACCCGGCGGACAAAGCTCTCCATTACAGTGATGAGTAATGATGTGAGAGCTGAGGGGACAGAGTTCACCATGAACGCAGCGCCTGCTCTCTCAGCTGTTAGCGTCACCCAATCCTTCAGCTAACTGAGTTAGCCTGCACTTTGCTAATGGTGTTAGCGTAGACAAAGAGGGCGCGGCAGAGGAGAAACACCATCAAGATGGTTTTCATTCAGCTGATCCCATCGACCTCCATCAGGACAACGCTCCGATGCTGCGTTCACGTCAGACGGGAATAATCATCGCTGTACTTCAGCAACTCAAAGCAACAGACTGTGGAGGGAAACTTAAAGTGTTTAAAGTCGTTAAGATAACTCGATTATACGGAGAGCCATTTGTGCCAAAAATAACTGCTCTGTACTTTCAGGAAGCTTCACTGAAAATAAAGACAGGAATGTGTAAATGTAAACGGACGTAGCAGAATCTTAATTTAAGACCAGTAAACGTGAATCATCTAAACAGGACTGCTCAGCCAATCAGGACCGACTGTGAGAAACCAAATCAGTCAGTTCAAACCTCATTACCAAAACCCAAATTAGCTCTGTTGATTGGACGGACTGCCCCATTGTTAAATATTTACAGACACATGAAGTTTGATTAGTTTGTTGATCGATCGTTGAATAATGATCATTTCTAATCAGGAGGTGAGACTCAGTGTGTTTGTGCTGAATTAAATTATGTAAATTACAGCAACAGTGTGACAGAGCAGCTGCGAGGACCAAGAAATGAAATCACTTTACTGATTCTCACTCGACGTGTTTCACATGTTTCTGTCTTAAACAGTTGGAGACAGAAAAAGATGGAGGACTGGATAAAACTCATTTTATTAGGACTAAAGATTTTCCTTGTCGACGAGTCGTTGATCATTTTTTATATTATTGATTATAATGTGTATATCTGTTTCTGATATTACTGTATTGATCAGAAACAGCAGTGATGATTGTGAATCAAAACAACCAGCAAGGAGTCTGAACCTTTAGTTCATTAATTCCAACACAGTGTAACATCACACAGTCTGGTTGTTCAACACACGGAATAAATAACTTCCAACTTCAGTAACTAATCCTGGCTGATCGATACGATGGATGATGGATAGCGTTAACAGTTCCTGACTAATTAACTGGCTACAAACACATGAGTTCATGTTGACTTAAGTTACTTATATGACGTTTGTAACATTATTTTACAAACATTGCAAACTTATTTATTTTTTATTTATTTTTAAGTTACGTTATGCAAGTTATTTATGTTACATAACTTATGTAATATAACTTTTGTAAGTTATGTTAAAAGAGTCAATGAAGTGAATTTGAGGCCGATGGTCTCTTCCTGATAGTACACCCCCTGGTGGTCAAACTGATTGTATTTCTATGTAAGGTTGCATCAGTTGTGTTTTCTCATCTACACACTCAGAATTCCAGTTCAGACCTTGAAAAACTGTATTGAACAGCATCTGTAAACGCTGGGAGCAAACAGGAAGTGAGTGAGATCTCCTTTCTGTAAACACGACGGCGCTCCGATAAACAGTTAGCTTTGATTAATTGAAGCCTCGAGGGGTTGTAGGGAAACACACACACACACACACACACACAGAGGCAGTGATCAATGGTTTCCATGTGTGGGAGTCAGAGGGAGAATAATGGAAACCAGGAACCAGCCGGTTGCTTACACATTAGCTGCTCTACTATGATACCTGCTAATTGTAGATTGATGCTGTCTGTTTCCTGGTGGTTGCTATGTGTTTGCTAGGGTTGTTCGACAACTATCCGCTGTAAGAAACAGGAAATGAAATGATTTCTTCTCCTCAGCTTCTTTCGGGGCGAGTACATGGTGGAGGTGGCGATCAATGACTACCTGGACATCTACTGTCCGCACTACGAGGTAGCGGAGTCCGACGAGCAGATGGAGCACTACGTGTTGTACATGGTGACCTACGACGGCTACACAACCTGCGACCACCACAGGAAGGGCTTCAAACGTTGGGAGTGCAACCGGCCGCAGAGCCCCAACGGACCACTCAAGTTCTCCGAGAAGTTCCAGCTGTTCACTCCCTTCAGCCTGGGCTTCGAGTTCAGGCCTGGACATGAGTACTACTACATCTGTAAGTACTACACACTGAGTGCTACACACTGAGTGCTACACACTGAGTACTACTACACTGAGTACTACTTGCACTGTCTCTGGGATTCAGATATTTGTTTATGGTGTCCACAGAGAGGTAGTGAAGGGGAGCTTGTTTTCCACCCCAGTGTGTCCCTGCTGGGATGATGAAGCTTGTAATAATAAACACCTGGAGGGCGGGGCTTCAGTCAGGTGACTGTCACTACAGGGAGCTCAGGTAGAAGAGGACATTGAACTCATCACCTTTTATTTACTTATGTTTCATACAGTTTATTGTGACGTAATAATAATAATTATGATTGAGCAGAGCAGCAGAGGTCAGTCATTATGTTCTGTGTGTGTTTGTTGTCCTCGCTGTTAAACGTCCCTTTACAGGTGCGGGTGGGGAGGGGACATCATCCTTCATTTAACTAAAGACACCGAGCCGCTCTGAATGTTAGTTAGTTAGCAACGGCTAATAACAAACACTTGTAAAAGGCTGGTGAAGGTTGTAATACAACAGTTTCCTCTACACACACTTTAAGGTTACTTTATGGTCAGTGTGTGTGTGTGTGTGTGTGTGTAGATATAATTTGTCATTCAACCTGGAAGAAATTTCCCAAATTGTGGCTCATTTGCGGAGAAAAGCTTCAAGCAGAGCTTCAACGAGCCGTAATAACTGTGTGTGTTTGAACATGAGCAGCTGCTCTCCGAGGCTAATGAAGTTCACTTTGAGATAAGAGATGTTCCTTTGCTGATCCTGGAAACGTAGTGCAACATTAACAATGTATACACGATATATACACGATATATACACAATATTTACACAATAATACACAATATATACACAATATATACACAATAATACACAATAATACACAATATATACACAATAATACGCAATATATACACAATATATACACAATAATATACAATAATACACAATATATACACAATAATACGCAATATATACACAATAATACGCAATATATACACAATATATACACAATAATATACAATATATACACAATAATACACAATATATACACAATAATACACAATATATACACAATAATACACAATTAGACACAATATATACACAATAATACACAATAATACACAATATATACACAATAATACACAATAATACACAATATATACACAATATATACACAATAATACACAATAATACACAATATACAGCATATATAGAGTGAATGAGTGAATGTCCTCCAGTAAACAGTATATGTGCTGCTTGTTGTCTCTGCAGCGTCTCCACATCCAAACCTGGCTGGGAAACCGTGTCTGAAGCTGAAGATCTACGTCAAACCAACCAGTGAGTTTATTCCACAAAATTCTGTACATGCTGAGATATTAAAGTAGTCTGACATTATAAAACTGAAGAAGGTCGGAGGTCAGAGGTCGCGCTGGATGACCTCCTCCACCAGATGACCTTCTGTCTATAGCCTCTGTAGCCAGTAAGGTTCGTCCTATTTCCTGGAGCAGTGAACAACGTTTCCGTTGCGTTAGCACATTATGGGATGGTAATGATTCTTGCAGGTATTAGTCAAAGCGTCAGGTGTTACCATGGAAACGGAGTTATGGTTTGTAAAAAAGTTAGCTCTCTGGATTTGCACCAAACATTAATCACAGCATTATTAAACTAAAAGCTTCAGGGCGCTTTGAACCTGCTGTATGACTAGATCAGGTGTCCACATGAAGCTGATTATTGATTATTGATCTGGTTGTTAGTGAGGAAAAGCGAGTCCTCAGGAGGAAGAATATGTCTTCATATGAAACTGTAAATGTCAGTTTGAAGAAGAGGACGTGTGAAGACTCCCAGCTGCCACAGTGAAGGTGTTAAATTTCATCCTCGCAGTCTCTGTGATTCAACACATTAAATCCTCCGTCGCACCGACCAATCAGCTTCCACTAACGAGACGTAGACGCTCCGCAGGAAGGACAGCGTTTACTGGATGTGGATGAGGATTATCTGCAGAGCTGTCAGACACTGAATTTGAATATTATTTTACAACTGAAACTCAATGTTATGTTCCCACAATCCCTCTGACACATGCAGGGTTTAATAATCTGATCCTTTCACAATAAGAGTCCTTATTCACTCAAATAAAACAATACTTTAGCTGCAATATAATATTTATTGAAAGCTTCCATATGTTGAATGTGTTGAACTGTGGACAATCTGACAGAAGGTTAAACATTTATATCTGTGGAGATCTAAACCACTTAAAGCAGCGACCTCCTACATGTAGCCACAGCAGGCTTTAAAAGGAGACCGGCTTCTATTGGAAGTGTCACAATAAATAATTTATTGTTAATAATAATAATAATAATAATAATAATTTATTATAACATTTATTTAACATCTGGAAGCAGCTCCTTAGTTCAGACATTAGTACAGTTCTTCGGCTCTATGGATCCGTTATCGATCGGAAACTGTCGCTGTGTGTCTGCAGCTGCTGAACGGGGAATGTAACTCTGGAGGGAAACAATGTTCTGCTGCTCTGGAGACCTCATCCTGTTACTTTTAACAACTACATCTCCCATGAGGCTTTGCCATAGACGCACTAACAAAGCCTCATGGGGAATAAGCAGGGCGATTATGTTTTAATGAGCATTAAAGTCTCCTTCAGAGCTGATGTCATCATAAATAAATATACATATAATATAATAAATATATTTTATATATTATAAAATCATTTTCTTCTTCTTTGGTCTCATCCGGATGATGTCACTTCCTGTCTCTGTCTTTCAGATGACTCGGTGTACGAGTCGCCGGCGCCTTTCCTGACAGACGACACCACTGGTGGCTGCTGCCTCGCTCTGCCCCGCCTCTCCCTGCTGTCCGCCATGTTGCTCGCCCTCTTCCTCATCCTCCTCTTCGCCTCCTCATAGCACCCCCTCCTCCTCCTTCTGCTGCTGCTCCTCTTCTCCTGTTCTTCTTCCGGTGGGGCCGAGCTCCGTCCTCCTCCTGTCGCTCTGAGGAGAAAACGACCGGCCAGAGGCAGAAAACAAATCCAGCTTCCTCTCTCTGACCTCTGACCTTCACCTGAACGACACTCAGCCAATCAGAGGAGGTTGAGGTCGGCGGTGGGAGGAGCCTGCTGGTTGGAGGTTTGCTGCGACTCCATTGACTCCCACGTTAGACTGATACATAAAATAATCATCTGCATTATTCATATTGAAATATTAATATAAAATCCATCTCATGCAGATTTGCATAAAATAATCTCTGTGGTGAACAAAGCTTTAGGATTAACAACCTTCACTTTTTGATTTCTGAAGTGCAATCGGACGAGCTAACGTAGCTTTAAAGATAAATGGAACGAGCTAACGTAGCTTTAAACATTGGGATGGGACAAGTTAGAATAGTTTGAGAGCATAAACACAACAGCTTTAAAGACGGACAAGTGAGCAGATCAGTCTCTGTTTTAATGTCACTACAACCTCTGTAGTCTCCTTTAGCCGCTTGTTAGCAACCACCTGTTGTAAGACACGTAGAAGCTTCAACATTGACGGATTTATGTCGTAGAAGAAAACTGGAAAATCTAGTAAGCTTGCGTGAACCACAGATCATATTTCAGACATCCAACCAAAAAACCCTTTGACTTTGTTAGCTAAAATGCTAACTCGGTTCAGGGTTTTAGGACAACAATAAAGATAGAGTTAATGTTCTCTGTGATTATACAACACAAGCACGTTTCAACAGTCTGCTTGTTGAGTTAATTAAGTTAATTGAGTTAATTAACTCACTGGCTGCCTGTACTTTCAATATCTGGCTCAATATATTCTCTTATTCACAACATTAATCATTTGAATTATCTAAAATCTACAACAGGTTTTGAGACTTTAGGGGTTCAGTTAAGCAGCTAAAACTTACAAACTCACTGATTTGGTCTTTTTGTGCGAGATCAATAATTAATATCAAATCACTAAAAACTCAATAAACAATCATTTAAATCAGGAAATATCTGAATAGTATCAGACCAATCGATCAGGTAAAGACATCGAGCAATTGTAACGTTTCCGCTCAATCAAACATCCTTCCAGGTTCTGAGTGAAGGGTTGAAAATTGATCCCTGTGGAGTCAGTGGAGTCTGGCTGCAGTCTGAACTCATCGGGCTGATTGTGATCTGGACTCCATCAGGATCCGGTCTGAGAGAAGACCAGCAGAAACAGACTCTCCGTTTGTCCTGGAAACATCCATTTCACCTCCAGACCTCCTGATGGTTACAGTCACAGAACTGAGAGATCCAGGATCCATATCTGAGCAGATTGTCTTATATTTTTATTACATATATTATTTTTGTGTAACTTTGACAAAAGCAACTTTAGGGTTATTTTCATTATCAATCAATATATCCATTGATTATAAACTATTAATCATTTTGAAGTGAGTCTTTTAAACAGGGACAAGCTAACGTAGCTTTAAAGATCAATGACAGACTGAGTATCAGAACAAAGAGAGCGACTAAACTCTCGTACAGCTTCTTAAACTAATTAATTATTAATTATTGATTATTAATTATTACATTCTTAGTAGAATTTCAGCTGTGATTTGAAAACGACTCAAATCATAATTTTAAAATAAAACAGGATGAATTGTTGATGGCTCATTTCTGTGACTGTAATCATCATCATCATCTGCATCTTCATCTTTAATATAAAAATAAACTCTCTCTCTCTCTCTCTCTCTCTCTCTCTCTCTCTCTCTCATTCGTTCCCTTTGTCTCTCGCCCACCTGAAACCCTCGTTTCTGTAAATCTGCCAAAGACTAAACTTTTCTATCAGTCATACAGCAGCTACAGGTGATCCTCTAGGCCCCGCCCACGTCTGCTACAAGAGGGCGGGGTTACATGAAGGGGAGGAGTCACAACTTTTTTTTTCTAAATTGTGTTTTGTTGTAAAAATAAAACGAATGTTAATGCGCAAAACAAAAACAATCAAAAATTGCCTTTTTCCCTCTGGTGCTGAATTTTAGAGACTGATTGTTTTCTGGGGAAACAGCGACACCGTGTGGTCGAGGAGACATTTTTTTTCTCTTCATCTCTTCATACCATCCGTCTGTCAACACTGACGGACGGGGGCGCGTGTCCTTGTGTGTGGACGAGCAGGGGCATGCTGGGAAATGCAGTATAAAAGGAAGGCACTGTGACGATGTAGCACTTGGACTCTTTCAGAGAGCAACGGTTGTTTTACATTTGTGTTTAAAAAATTCATATAAGATATGAAGGAATCAGTCAAATGTTTGTTGTTGTTGTTGTTGTTGTTGTTGTTTTTGTTTTTCTCCTTTATGTTCCTGCTTGCAGCACAATGCATTCTGGTCCCTGTAGTCCAGTGCTTTCTGGTTCTGTTGATGAGTTCGGTGGGTTCTTCATCCTTTTTCTTCATTGGTTTTCGTGTGGGTAGAATCTGTTGTTCGTAAGAAAAAAGCTAAAGGAAGAAAAAAGTTGTGGTTTTGTTGGCAGGAGTGAGACCTCTCTCTCTCTCGCTGTCCCTGAGAGGAAAATGTTTTTTACATCCATCTGCATATTCTCTTCTCTGAAAGACAAAACAATCAGTTTTTGTATATTTTCTTATTGGATGCTTATTATAAAGTTAAAGAATGCATTTATCTGATTGGCTGAAGAGCTAACGAGGGGTCAGAGGTCGTCGGGCCTCTTCAGGACATTTCTTTCTGTGCTGCATGAGCAGAAAAAATAAAAATACATTTACTGGATTTACTTTGAAGACAAAACTGAGAGAAAATGTTACAAACTGTTTAAATCTGTGTTTGATAAATTCACCAATAAAAAATGTTCCACTAAAAATTATTTTTGTGTTTCTTTACTCACATACGTATATATATGTGTGTATACGTGTGTGTGTGTGTGTGTGTGTGTGTGTGTTTGTGTTTGAAGCATTGACAGTTAAAGTGTGTTAAACCTGCACTCTCTCTAACAGCCAGCAGGCCTGATGAGTTTCTGGTCTCAGTCTCTAGTTTCAGTCTTCTTCCATACAACATGATGTTCATTTAGTAACTGATGGTCCCATTTAGAGTAAAACAGACCATAAAGCGGGGGATGCTTTAGGGCGGGGCTACCTTGTGATTGACAGCTCATTCTATTCAATTCAATTCAATTCAATTCAATTTTATTTATATAGCGCCAATTCACA
>JAGRRF010006209.1:359710-371664 GCA_019097615.1 Morone chrysops | reverse complement strand
TGGTCAGATAGGAGAGGATTATGTGGAAAGACTATTAAATGTTCAATATCAATGCCATATGGGCCAGGAGCGCGGTACACTATAAGAAATAGGACTGGCTGCAGAGTTTTCCAGTTTGGATGAGTAAGACTAAGAACAAGGCTTTCAAATGAATTATAATTTAGATTTTGGTTTAGGGTCAATTAAAACGCTCGAATCATATATGGCTGCTACTCCACCTCCTCGGCCTGTGCCTCGGGGGATGTGAGTATTATCGTGACTGGGGGGGTGGATTCATTTAGACTAACATACTCCTCATCGGACAACCAGGTCTCAGTAAGACACAGGGGGTGGATTCATTTAGACTAACATACTCCTCGTGGGACAACCAGGTCTCAGTAAGACAATGGGGTGGATTAATTTAGACTAACATGTCAGATGACATTATACTTGACTCGGACTTGCTAAGCAGTTTAAACTGAACTTGGACCTGATTCATTGTGAGTCAGTTTAAATGTATGAATATGATTAATAACTGCAGCAGCACAGACACAGTCAGAGACTCAGGGAAGAATTATTCACACAATGACACTGAACTGATTCTAAAATATAGCTCCAATGTATTGTTCAGATCAGTAACCTCAAAAGTTTGACTTTAGACTTGACTTGAATGTTTCAAGACAACCTGACACTTGAACTAGAACCTGATTAATGGCTTGTCAGGAAGGACTCTACTTGGACGTCTTTCATATTGCTCAGATGACTTGGGACCAACACAGTTAATTGCTAATCAGACTTCCGCTACCTGAAGAGTTCCTTCCCAGACTGGTGACCTGAGCTCGGTCCTGTCCCTGTTCGTCTGCAGGTCAGTAAACTGATTGTCCTCGACCCTCATAAGCGCCTCAACGTCCGGGAGGCCCTGCAGCACCCCTGGGTGCTGGGCAAAGCCGCCCGCTTCTCCCACATGGACACCACCCAGAGGAAACTACAGGAGTTCAACGCTCGACGCAAACTTAAGGTGATGACGGCGTCTTAGTGTCGACCACTGAGTGACGGGTTCACTGACGTGTCCGTAATCATTCCTTCTTTTTGGATGTGAGGAGATTCCTGCCAGTCCTCATTATGTGTAGCTGCACTGTAAAAACAATAACTGACCTGTTTGTCACAACCCGGCTCAAGGCTGGAAATGAAGCTAAAGACAAAATAAATTTAACCAAACCAAACCAAACCAGGTTGAGTTGTAAAGTTTGAGTTAGAATAGTTTTCAGCAGTGTTTTTTTTTCTGTGTGTGTGTGTGTGTGTGTGTGTGTGTGTGTGTGTGTGTGTGTGTGTGTGTCTACAGGCCGCCATGAAGGCCGTCGTGGCCACCAGTCGTATGCACGAGGGTTCACGGCGTCGTACCGACAGCTGCGAGATTCCGGGCTCGGGTACTTCCAGGCAGAGCAGCATGCAGCAGGACCCGCCTCCTGAGTCCACAAGCCCCACCCCTGCAGACAAAGAGGCTCCGCCCCCGGATCAGCAGCCGCTGCAGGAAGACGAGTCAAACCCTGGAGACCAAAGTGCCCTCAGCCCCTCTCCTCCATGCAGCCCCAAACCACCCAGCTCTGATGTCACTCCCACAGGCCCCGCCCCCTCCAGACCGCCGTTGCGAGTTGACGGGCTGCGACAAGCGTCCGTCGTCCCCAAACCCGCACCGGTCCAGCCCCGACTGCCGCAGAAGAGCTACTCCGTGGTAGAGCCCGCCTCCAGGGCCGAGGCCACGCCCACGCTGGCCACGCTTCCGAGTCCCAACAACCTCAGTAATGGCTTCACGCCGGGGGCGGAGCCTGCCAGTAAGACCACCCACTGCCAGTGAGCGCAGACGCTTCAGAAATCACTCAAATAATCTCCTTAGGCTCCACCTTCCATGACCTGAAATAATTTATTGGGACCAAATTAGACCAGAAGCAGCCGGAGCTGACAACCATCCTCCACTCTGTAGCTCTGCTGGGATGCTAACATGCTAACAGCTGTTTGTCCCACATCAGGACGTACAGCTCGTGGCATTGATTGGACGATGACATCCAATCACAGACCTTCTTCTTTAGACCTGCTCTTGAAGGACGATTCCACTTGTATTCTATTTGTTGTTCATTCTAACTCACAGAAAGCTACGAGCTAATGTAGCTACGAGCTAATGTAGCTACGAGTGTCATGTAACCAAGAGTTAGACAGCAGGAAGAGGCGGAGTCAGGTGACCTTTCAACTGTCACCTGTCGGTTTTTATTGATTTGGTTGAGCTTCCTGTTGGTCACAAACAGACGATCAGTCTGTAGTTTACTGACACTTGGTAGCATAGCTTAGCATAACACCTGGAAGCTAGCTGTAGGTGTATGCGACTGATATCAGAACGATGATTGCAGATAAAATAGATTAGAGATGTTCCAATACCTGAACTGAGGATTGATCTGATACAATGATGATGATTATTATTATGATTATGATTATGATTATTATTATGATTATTAAACATACCAGTAACTCTGTATGAGGAGGAGTTAACTTTATACTGCTGGGTCACTTAATCAATAATTATAATAATAATAATAATAATAATAATAATAATAATAATAATAATAAAAATCCTCAGCATTTATTATGGACCTTCAATCTGCAAAGTAACTAAAATTATTAAATAAAAATTGAATATTTTCCCCCAAAATGAATCTATTGATTAGACAATAACCAGAACTGTTCCAGAGGTTCCTGTTAGAAATTATTGGGACTATAAAGGAGGTTTTTGAGGATCCTGATTCCATTTCTGACATTTTCTAAATATAAACTGTTTAAAGAGGAAATGAAAATATTCCCAGTGGATAATTGTGTCAGTTTAAATGTATTAATACCCCCCCCCCGTTACTGTGGTATATCAGAGTCCTGTACTGGGCTCTGAGGGATGTGAGTGTCTTGCTGTCCGTTCTGATGTGGGACAAACAGACTGAGGTCTCTTCCTGCTCCGGGACGCTCAGGACGGAGCCAACTGATTGTATTTTATGAAACTTTGGTAAAGCGTCTGCATGGAGGACAGAATCTCGCTCTGGTGTTTTTCTTCCTCTGCATCCCTTTCAGTTTCCAGAGGAGGACCGGGAGGGTTCTGGTTGCTCTACGGGAGCCTGAAGAGACAATGTGCTTTGAGTTTTTTATCCTTTCTACTCTTTACTGTCGCCTCCCGCTGGCTGTGTGACGCAGCCGTAGGTAGATCGCTCTGTAGCCTGCAGGTGAGTGCCGTGTTGTGTTCATGAGCTTCTAGTAAATGTGTTTTTCTCAGCAGTGATGATGATCTCCTGTTTGCACTGTACATAGTTTGGTTTCAGGGTCAGTGTTCTTTGCAGCCAACGGATCTTCATGAGAAATCAGAAAAACTAAACCATTTATAACCGGGAACAAAAACCAGAGAATGGCTCGGTTTGGTTTTATTTTAAAAAGGAAAACCATTTTTATTTTCTAACAATAAAAAGAAAACTGGTCAGTTTTCATTTACTTTTTAACAAAAAACATAAAGTTATTTCATTTTCAGACAAAAATAAGAGAAAAAACGTTTTTTTACTTTTATTTTTAAACCAGCGAGCCGTTGTCTGTCCTTCACTGCAGAGTGCACTGACCTTTTATAGACAGACATCTTTACTGCTCCACTCCACCAGAGACACAGTCCGTGTTTAGACCCCCCCAAAAAAATACCAGATTTGACCTTTGACCTTCATCCGATCTGAAACCACACATTCTACCTCTTTTTGTACAGGGGCTTCCAAAACCATAAAAAAACGTCTCTGGAGAGGAAACAAATGAGCCCAGCAGGCAGAGCTGAGGCCGCTCAGAGAGAAACACACAGATCTACGGTGGCTGAGACAGGCCAAACACAGCAGTTTGAGAAAGCAGAATCTGGTTCAGTTGGTTGCTGCACCAGGTTGAACGGAATCAGTGGAAGTGAGAGTGGAGTTTATCTTTAAATCAGCTTTATTAAAGGTTCAAGTTCAGGCAGACAGGAAGCTGAAGGTTTATGTCTGCTTCAGTCTGGTGGCGTTAGATCGATATAAACACGTCCCACTGGAAGGTTTTCACCGTTCGTTAACTTAACGTGAGTCAGTATTCTCTCTCTGGTCCGTCTCACTGCAGCAGTATGATGGGAATCAGCTGTTTCTGGGATTTAATGTCAATAAACGGATCAATATATCAATATACCAACAACATCATGATGGCACCAGAGTCTGACAGTCTGTAAGCAAACAACTCTTAAAATGCTTGTTTTCTGAATGGAGTTTGGTTGATCAGGGCTACGCTAACTTGTCCTGGTCTGAGGAGTTATACAGGTCCTGGTCTGAGGAATTATACGGGTGCTGGTCTTAGGAGTTATACGGGTCCTGGTCTTATCAGAGAGCTGTTTGTGTGGTCACACTGACTGGCTGCTTTGCTTTTTGTCCTGTCTCAGCCACCGTCTGTGAAAGAACCTGGGTTGAGAAGAGGAACACATTCGTCCCTGAAGGGCTTTTACCTTTAAAGAGGAACCAACCTCAACCCTATATGGTACGTAGTTTTGAGGACTGAATGGACATTTGAGTTCACCTTCAAAGGAACAGTTGTTTTCTGACTGTGAACTCATTATGAATTATACAGCTCCCAGTAGTCTGAGACGTCCCCAGGCTGGAAACCCTGAACCAGACACTCAATGTTTTACTCAACTAACAGACTTTCACGTGTTCTACTGTATATTGTGGATACGTCGTTTACGGTCTTTCGTTCTGAAATGAGAAAATCAAAATGGGGAAAAAGCTCATTTATATTATAAATAAAACAAAAACACAGAAAACAGGTCGTTTTTATTTCCTATTTTTATTTTCACTGTTATATATATATTAAATATATATATATTATATATTAAATTAATATATATTTAATATATTTATTATAAATAAATATTAAATGTATATAATGATTTATAGCTTCAGCAGTGTCATCTATAACTAATATTAATGAAATAATATAAATCAACCCTGCAGAGCATATAGCCCACAGGATATATAAACTGTCGATCAAAATATCAATTATATGTATTATCAATATTGTTTGTAAAAACAATTATATTATTAGTTTTGAGGGTTTTGACTGTGGCCAGATTAATGTAGTCTGTTCACTACTTCCACTAGGCTTCATGTAGTCCTGGTCTTCTCTATTCTGGTTTGGAGGTCTGGTCTGAACAGGTTCTGGTCTGTGGTTTGGTTCCTCTTTAAACGATCTGCCCGTCTCCTGGTGGGCTGACGCATCCCAGCGTTACCTGTCCACAGGTGTTAGTTGCCAAATGGATCACTGAATATCTATCTGTCATGGTAAAAGCATGCACATATTTGGTTCAATCTATACTCTTCTGTACAAACATGAATATTTTATTCTATTTATCTTCTGAGGGACATCGGGGGGGTTGGAGGTGGGCGGGCTAAACTGTAAATGGTGTTTGTTTTGTGTTTGCTGAGTGAACTCGTACCTTTTTTCATTTTGAAGGACGACATATAAACTGATACACATGTATCTCTGCATGTATTATTTAATTTCTGTTGATCATATCAGATTAAAGAACCAGAATCCTGCAGCTTATCTGGGTTCAGTCTCATTGAATTGAATGTGCAGTGAAAGACACACAGATATCTCATTGATATTATATATTATATAATATTCTATTGATCTGTATCAATAACAGCAGACAACAGCTGATCAACTGATCAATGAACCCAAACAGTGAACTCAATCACTGCAGGAAGTTTGATTATTTCCTGTAAATATTGATCAGAGATAAGTTTTCCTGATATATTGATACATTCTGTCTGTATTCTTTATTTTTATCAGTTTAACAATCAGACTTAATATTCTTCTTTCTGACAAATTCACTGTTTCTCATTGATCTATCAGCTGTTTTCTGATGCAGGACGAGGCTGTTGATCAGAGACTGAAGCTCTGTCACTGTACACTGTGATCAATAATAATATAATAATAATATACACTATCTCATTCAGTTTTATTCACAGAAATGAATGAAATAAAGCAAAGTTGTTTTACAGCCCTATAAATCAAGAAGACCTCGCAACCAGTGTTGGAGTGTTACTTATTACTAGTATTAATGTTACAGTAATAATATTACTTTCCCCAGTAACTAGTAGTGTAACTAATTATTAATACAATTTGAGTAGTAATTTTTTTTTTTCTTATCCAGCAGCTACAGAGCAACATGATCATTCATTTAGAGAGTCAATAATTACTTGTGGGGTTCCTCAGGGTTCTATTCTTGGTTCTTTATAGTTCTAATTAAAACTCTTTAAATTGTGTTTTTGTCCAACTGTTTTCAGCAGGAAACATCTGATATATAATCATCCTATATCATCATCCTATTGTGGTTACCTTGCTATCATACGTGCACATCCAGCAGTTACAGAGCAACATGACCGTTCATTAGCAGCCATGTTTGTGTCAGCGGAAAAAAAGTCCAATATTCTCTCTGTTTCCGCTCTCTGGAAATATCTGTCTCTTTCACTATGTTCACCAGGTAGTCTCTAATTACATCAACACACCGTCAGTTCTTAAATTGTTATAATATTCATGAACACATTCATAAAGACTAAAGACCCCCCAGCTGTAAAACTCACATAATAAATGAGACATATTTGAATGAACCAGCATAAAGCCGTACGTTTGTGTCCAGGCTGGGAATCGAATCTGTGACCTCTGAATCACAGTCCGTCCCTCTAGCAGACTTTCTGTCTGTAAACTCGGCACTCCTGGATTGTCCCACACCAATATGTGGATTTGGACCTCCAGTCTGCTGCCGGGACCTCCCACATCGAGGTGGCGCTGTAGGCTCCGCCCTCCTCTGACCTCATCCACGATACTGCCTTGTCCGATGATGTCACCAGCGTGTCATCAACCCACCACAGGACATCCTGAAGAGGCGAGTTTAATCCAGTGAGGAGGCAGACCAGCAGATGAGGAGATTGTGGATCCTGAGAGAGCGGGAGGGACGATAAAATCTGGACAGACGGACCAGGACCTGCAGGCAGCATGGACAAAATAATACTTTATGTATAATATATTATATTATATACTTTACTTTTACTTTACTTTATATACTTTTACTTTTCAAATTTACAAAGTGATTCACAGCAGGCAGGAAAATCATTAGTTGTTGTAAAATAGGGAAATAGATGAATTATTAATTATTAATTAATAATTTCTATACAATTTAATATTTAAGAATATAATTGAACCAGCTTTGTGAACTATCTGGATATGTTCCAAAATAAAACAGTTGGTTTGGTGAATTCTCTGTGATACATTCAATTATCTGTGGTCTTCCACAGACATAATATTGTTCTTAAGCAGATGATATGTAACTGTATATCCAGATAAAACCTGGTATTTCATTATCTTTTGCCCTGCTGGATTATGTTCCACAATCAGAAAGTGATAGGAAGTGGGCTTTTCATCAGAACCCCTGCATGAAGAGACGTTGTTGTAGGAAAGTTACAAAACTACAAAGAGATGCAAAACAACCACAAAAAGACACAAAACCTCTACAAAGACACCAACACTGACTGGGAAGATGACACATCTGCTTTTGAACTGGAAGAAGAAGACTACCTGTGTTCTTGTCTCGATGATGATGAAGATCATCTTCATCACAATCAGTTAGTTCTTCACCAACGTTCACCAGCAGCCGAGTTCCACTGCTGAAGACCATCGAGAAAGAGACGGTGTGTCCTCTGGGCAGAGACCACACAGACCACAATCTACAGCAGGAGAAACATATTGATAATAGCATTAACAATAATAGAAACTGTAAATACTCGTCAGTAATCAGACCAACTGTGAACCCATCATGACGTCCCCCTTCACATTGTGGAGAACCGTTTTTAAGCCTTGAATTAAGTGTTTTGTTCGCCACCGTCATTATATATTCTGTAATTATATAGACTGTCAATATATATACATTCATTATATAGACTGTCATTATATAGACTGTCATTATATATACTGTCATTATATAGACTGTCATTATATATACTGTCATTATATAGACTGTCATTATATACACAGTCATTATATACACTGTCATTATATAGTCATTATATATACAGTCATTATATAAACTGTCATTATATATAGTCAATATATAAACTGTCATTATATATACAGTCATTATATAAATTGTCATTATATATACAGTCATTATATAAACTGTCATTATATATACAGTCATTATATATACTGTCAGTGGTTCAGACTGACCGCAGGAGGAAGATGAAGGTCGCTGTGTCCATCCTCAACTCTCTCTTCTTTCCTCTGCAGATGTCAGCACACTGCGTCAGCCTGAAGTCACAGATCAATTATACTGCTAATAAATAATAAAAATGTATAGAATTAAATAAATATAATACTGATAATGATTTTAATAATATTAATAAAGGCTCACTGCAGTTTAAATGACCATATCTATAATCAATACGGTATCTCCTATAGTGACAGTGTTATCTTGATTAAAGTCCTCATAATGATGGTTTTTACATTCAATTAACGTACTTTTAATTATGATTTTTAACCATTAATAAAGTCTATATTTACATTGGTTGAGCATTCAATAAAACCCATAATGTAGATTTTCTTACTTTAAATTAAAGTGCCATTAAATGTGGTTTTATCTTAATTCAAGGTTTTTACTTTAAATTATGTATTTTTTTAATATATATTTATCTCTTACATAAAAGTCCTCATATGTCTTTTTTAAAGATATACTTGTGACTAGGAAAGAACTGCTGCAATATATTAAAGAGTTTATACAACATATTTGATGTATGGAGAAGTGATCACCCAACCAGTTAACTTTATTCAGCCACCTGCCAAACATTCTCCAGAATTGATTATTTTCTAGTCTCTGCTTCTTTGGCTTCTATGGTTTCCAGAAGCTGGTATGATAGCGTCATAATTTCAGATCATGCCTCAGTTTCATTAAGCTTGAATTTGTTGCAATGCCTAACTTATACCACAAGGTGGCGCCTTCAGTCTTTTTGGCTCAGGGACCCAGATTTTGTGGAATTTATTGGGGCATTGATGACTATTTTTAAAATAACACAACTCAAACTTCAGCTGTTATACAGTGGAAAGCATTCAAAACCTTTTTGAGTGGCCAAATGATAAGTTTCACTAGTTCAAAACATAAAATTTGGAGGTTAGAAATGGAACAGTTAGAAAAGAGGATAAAATCAACTGAAACTGACCATTTTATATATATATATACACACACATATATATATATATATATATATATATATATATAGACATACACACATACATACACACACACATACATACATACATACACACATACACACATACACACACATACACACATACATACATACATACATACATACATACATACATACATACATATATATATATACATACACATACACATACACACACACATATATAAATATATATATATATTTATATAAATAAATATAAATGTATAGGTTTACCTGAGATAAGGGTGTAATGCTGTTGCTGCAGAGCTCCTGTGTGCATTAATGATCCCGGGCTGTGAATGTTTGTGGGAAACAGACAAACAGAAACTGTTGGAGCAGAACGGACGGTCTCCAGAGGAGACCAGCTGCTCTGGGATCAGATCGACCGTTGCTGCAGTCGGTTGGTGAGACACAGAAAAACAGGAAATTTTCGGCGTTTCAGATAGGATCCATTAACTGTCACAAACTGTCTGTGTGCTGTTTACAGAGGATCTGTGATGTTCACATATTACACTGAACAACATTCACTAAAAAAAATTTTGAAATGAAAATTAACTTTATTGATCGGAGGAGGAACAGCAGTAACATTTAACATTAAACACATTACAGCACGAATCTGAGCAAATATAAATATATATAAATACATATATAATTACAGTAACAGCTAACAGTTTAGCTGACTATAAGACTGTAGTGTTAAAAGCCCTGCTAATGTAAATGCATATAATAATAAATTGGTGTTTTATCATTTTCTGTATCAATGCAGTAAAAAGGAGTCTGTCTGCCTGACTGTCTGCCTGCGATCAATAGCAGCTGATATTTAATGTGCAATAACACAGCAGGTTAATAATAATACATTTCATTTAATAAAGGTTAATGGTTTTAATTATATATTATATGTAATAATATCTGTATAAACACAGAGTTCATTAATGTTCTTTAAAGCATTTATTGTTTTTTTAAAATCACATTTGTACATTTAAATGTTATTTCTTAATTTAATAATAATCCTGTTTTTATTTGTTTATTCCAACCAAGAACAACAAATATCAAGGGGGCGGCAGACACCCTCACTGTTACTGTAGCTACTGCATGTGTGTTAAATCTAAGTCCTATATAATATCCTTATATAATATAAGTATAATATAATATGTAAGTTAAATATGACACATAAAATAAACACAAGTCATCACTTAAAAAGAATTACTCCACACTTTAAATATGTATGATTATTGTTTAAATATTCAGTAAAATCAGCATTAAAATATACTAATATTATTATTGAAGTAATGTGCATACATACATGGGTGTAAAAAATAATATCAATATACAGTGGGTAAAATAAGTATTGAACACATCACCATTATTCTCGGTAAATATATTTCTAAAGGTGCTATTGTCATGAAATTTTCCCCAGAAGTCGGTAACAACCCATGCAATCCACACATGCAAAGAAACCAATATAAATAATTTCAGAAATTAAAGTTATGTGTAATAAAATGGAATGACACAAAAGTATTGAACACGCTTACTGAAATATATTTAATACTTCGTACAAAAGCTTTTGTTGGTAATGACAGCTTCAAGACACCTCCTGTATGGAGGAACTAGTCACATGCATCGCCCAGGTGTGATTTTGTCACGTCTTGAAGTTTCCGTGGGCCTCTTTGAACTCTGATCTTTAGTTCTTTCCATAGATGTTCTATTGGATTCAAGTCAGGTGATTGGCTGGGCCATTCTAGCAGCTTTATTTTCTTTCTCTGAAATCAATTGGGAGTTTCCTTGGCTGTGTGTTTGGGATCATTGTCTTGCTGAAATGTCCACCCTCATTTCATTTTCATCTTTCCGGTAGATGGCAGCAGATTTTTATCAACAATGTCTCGGTACATTTCATTCAGCCTTCCTTCCTTCCTTTAATTATATGAAGTTTGCCAGTGCCGTATGGTGAAAGACAGCCCCACACCATTATGTTCCCCCCTCCAAACTTCACTGTTGGTATGGTGGTTGTGGGGTGATGTGCAGTGCCATTGAGTGCATTACTTGTACCTGCTAATTCCACGTCTTTCTGAAGCTCTCCACAAGTGGTCCTTGGCTCTCGGACAACTCTTCTGATAATTCTTTTCACTCCTCAGAAATCTTGCAAGGAGCACCTAGTTGTGGCCGGTTTATGGTGAAATGAATTGAGATAGAGAGGTGAAATGAATTGAGATAGAGAGCTAACGTTAAACTACGAGATAGAGAGCTAACGTTAAACTACGAGACAGAGAGCTAACGTTAAACTACGAGACAGAGAGCTAACGTTAAACTACGAGACAAAAGAGCAGTCCTGACACCATCCCCCGTGACACCCCTCACCAGCCCCATCATCCTGTGTGACTCCCCAGTTGACTCTGTGGAGTCCTTCGGCTTTCTGGGTACCATCATTACCCAGGACCTCAAGTGGGAGCTAAACCATCAGCTTAACAAGGCCCGGATTTCGCACTGTCACTATGCATTACATTAATGCACCCACGTTCTTTTGCACAGCTTTCTCTTTCTCTTCTTATCTTTATCTATTTATTTTTTGAAAGTACTTTATTTTTATGTGTGGTTTTTGTGTGATTTGAATAATTGTATATTTGTATATTTGTATTTGTATATGAGTATATTTTA
>JAGRRF010006209.1:115947-135225 GCA_019097615.1 Morone chrysops | reverse complement strand
TGAATTCAAAAGTTATTAAATAATGGTCAGATAGAAAAGGATTTTGTGGGAAGGGTGAGAAAGACTAAGAACGAGGAGATTATTCCCCCTAAAAGATTTTAGTTTGTTTTTCAGTTGAATTGTTCACGTTATAGGTCACATTAAAGGTGGAAAAAGTTCTGACATGATTTATCTTTAATCTTTAACCTTTAAAAAGGGGTGTGTAGACTTTATACTTTTAGTTAACCAAAGTTTGGTGGTTTTCATGGACACTGCTAGCTAACATTCTGGCTCACATGCACTCAGGAAGTGACATCATTCTCTGTTACTCTACTATATCTTTATATAGGAAATAGTCTCTCTCTCTTTCTCTCTCTACCTTTCTCTCTCTCTCTGCCTCTCTCTCTGTCTTGCTGTCTCTCTCTCTCTCTCTCTCTCTCTCTCTCTCTCTCTCTCTCTCTCTCTCTCTCTCTTTCTCTAACACCCACCTAGAGTTAGGGTCTGTCCAAGGTCTTGCTCATGGTAGGGACTGTTGTTATGAATTGGCACTATACAAATAAAACTGAATTGAAAATGGACAAGTACCATTAAAACAATCTCCTTATACAAATTAGTGTTGTCTTTACAATACCTTTTCCTATGTTATTGGATCAAATAATCCCATGAACCATGCTGACAGTCCATTAAAAATACCTGAATATATTACATTAGTTTAAACTTTGTCTGGTTTCCAGGTGAGGAAGGAGTGGAAGCAACGAATCACAGCAGAGTATGTGGAAACGATACCGGACTGTGAGCTGATCCCAAATCAGACGTACAAACTAAGCGGACAGCCTGTTACTTTGATCCAGCCAGAGGTACACTGCACAGTGGACGCTGCAGCTGCTTTCAACTGTTCACATTCAACAGACACTGCAGCTGCTATCAACTGCTAATATTCAACTGACACTGCAGCTGCTTTCAACTGTTCACACTCAAATGACACTGCAGCTGCTTTAAGCTGTTTTTTTTAGCAGAGATTTCTGTTTTCAGTGATCATCTCACACTTCCATCACAAATAATCAGTTTCTTTTGACAATTACTTTCATTTAACCTCTTTGACTAGTTGTAGTTTGATTGTCACTTTAACTTCTTTCAGTATTTCAACCATTTTAAATGTTTCAACTGAATTTTCTTCAACTGAATCTTTCATTTCTACTTCACTAAGTGCTCAATCTTAAAATGACACTTAAATTTCGTTCAGTACAATTCAACTGCTCTTCCAGCTCCTTTTAGTATTTGTGCATTTCGACTGCCACTTCAACAGTTTCAGCAGTGAGCACACACACACACATTATCTTTAATTATCTTTAATATTTCTTCTTAAATCAGTTTTTAAAACATTAAACCTGTTTTTGTTTTTTGTTTTTAGAGTTCAAAGTTCGTGAACTTTGGTGACTACCACAACTTCCTGCCATCATTTCAGGTGGAGCTGGCCACTGATGTCAGGAGGGTGGAGCTTCAGCTGAGGAGTCACGTGACTCCACCTCATCTGATTGGCTGGCTGTTTGGCTCCACGGAGTCTGTGGTGTGGAGCCAAGTGGTCCAGCTGAGAGGTAGATCATTAGTCAGGTCAAACATGCTAACACCCCATGTAACACTAACATGCTAACACACCACCCAACACTAACATGCTAACACAAGCTAACACATGATATTATTTATTGTTATTGTTGAATGTGATGAAGGTTTTCTGTCTGTGTTTCCTGCAGCTGCTGCCTCCACTGTCTGTACTGAAGGTAACTTATTATTTATCTTATTAAAGTCACTAATTTACACACAATATCTTCACAATAATTATCTTGATTAAGAGGAGGTGATTATTAGGAGGCAGTTACTGACAATAATATTTAACGGACTAGTGTGTTAGTGCCATCTAGTGGTTAAGTTGCAGATTGCAGCTAACTGAACACACCTCATGTCTGTACTTGACGACCTGGGAGTGAGAAACTTAAGCCTCTATCTAGATCCAGTTTGGTTTGTCCGTTCTGGGCTACTACATTAATGTCTCATTCTAATGATTCTTATTTTCAGTTGATTAAACACCTATGAATATTATATTACAGTAATGTTTCTAAACTCTGGAGTTTTAATTATTATAAGAGCCTCAAAATCATCATTCATTTAATTTCATTAAATGATTTAGTGATTTCATGGACTTTAACAGCTATGAGCAAAAAACACTGAAGTTAATGAAGGTAAAAAAAGATATTTATTTGAAATAATTTTTATGTCATGATCACAAAATATAATCTGCTCTGCTATCGTATAGTATGTAACCGGTCTACCCAGTATACCCAGTATAACTAGTATAACCAGTACACCCAGTATACCCAGTATAACTAGTATAACCAGTGTACCTAGTATAACCAGTATAACTAGTATACCCAGTATACCTAGTATACCCAGTATACCCAGTATACTCAGTATAACTAGTATAACTAGTATAACTAGTATAACTAGTATAACTAGTATGTAACCGGTGTAGCCAGTATACCTAGTATAACCAGTGAACCCAGTATAACCAGTATAATCAGTATACCCATTGAACCTAGTATACCCAGTTTATAACCAGTGTACCCAGTATAACCAGTATAATCTGTGCTCTTTCAGTGTGTGTCCCAGAGTCCGTGGGTGTGTCCCTGCTGCTGCTCAGGGTGCTGAACTCTCTTGGGTTGGAGGATCTGAAGACCTTCCAATACCTCCTCAGTCTGCAGTCGGATCCGGTTCCCGTCAGCCGGCTGGAGTCTGCAGACCGATCCAGAACTGTTGACCTGATGGTCCAGCAGTACCACGCTGAGGGGGCCCGGGAGATGGCCCAGAAGATCCTGAGGAGGATGAACTACAACCAGCTGGCCGATCAGCTCCTGAGCAACTTCTGGATCTGAAACTGTGAGTGACCTTTCTAAACATTTACTTTATTTCTTAAATCAATAATTATAATGATCAACTTTAATTATTAATCATGAATTAATATCATAGAGTTCTACTAAATAGCAAATCATCTTTTACTTACAGCTCGATACAGGTCTTGATCTCTGCTCTTCTGTGGCCCCTCTGTTGGTCCAAGGCTTCCACCGGAAGTATCATATGTCCACCGTATTTCCACCGTATGTCCATCGTATGTGCCGGAATATACCATATGTCCACCGTATGTCCCCGGGACATATCTTATGTCCACCGTATGTCCCTCGGGCGTACCCAACTGGTCAAGGCAGATGACCACCCACCTAGAGCCGAAGGATCTGTCCTAGGTTTCTGCCTGTTAAAAGGCAGTTTTTCCTTGCCCCTGTCTCCAAGGTCTTGCTCATGGTACGTTTCTGCCTGTTAAAAGGCAGTTTTTCCTTGCCCCCGTTGCCAAGTGCTTGCTCATGGTGGACTGCCTGTTAAAAGGCAGTTTTTCCTTGCCCCCGTTGCCAAGTGCTTGCTCATGGTGGTACTCTTAGGTCTCTGTAATTGTTATAAGGAGTTCGGTCTAGACCTGCTCTATTTGAAAAGTGCCCTTTATAATGAGTTCGGCGTTGCCAAGTGCCTGCTCATGGTGGTACTGTTGGGTCTCTGTAAATGTTAAAAGGAGTTCGGTCTAGACCTGCGCTTGCTCGTGGTGGTACTGTTGGGTCTCTGTAAATGTTATAAGGAGTTCGGTCTAGACCTGCTCTATTTGAAAAGTGCTCTGAGATAACTTCTGTTATGAATTGGTGCTATACAAATAAAATTTAATTGAATTGAAATCATATGTCCACCGTATGTCCCCAGGACGTATCATATATCCACCGTATGTCCATCGTATGTCCCTGGGGACGTATCTTATGTCCACCATATGTCCATCATATGTCCCCGGGATGTATCTTATGTCCCCGGGATGTCCACCGTATGTCCACCAGTACGTATCTTATGTCCACCGTATGTCCACCGGGACGTATCGTATCCAGAGGATCAATAATTGGTAGTTTGTAACTAAATCAGATACTTAATTACTTTGGGTAAAATGAAACTAATTTGGATGTAAAGTCACAACTAAAGCAAGCATGGTTACCATTAGCATTAGCTTTCTGGCTAGCATCATAGTACATCATAATAAGATACATTTAACCATCAGAGTTTAATTCTGATATTTTATGATTTAACGACCTCAGAGGATGTTTATTGTATTTATTATTATTACTGTATAACTGAAACTGATCAGACTATTTCTTTTGTTAATGTTATGAGCAGTACGGTCTGACCGGCTCTGTTGGTGCTATACAAAAAAAAATTAATTAAATTAAAAAAATTGTTTAATGGTGATTAAATTGAACATTTTGACTGAAATTCCAACATTTTTAATCTGGTTATCAAAAATAAAAAGAATAAAAACAAGAAGACTTTTAATTTGGTAATACACTTATTTCTTTTTTAATTTTAAAAAAAATATATCGAGATCAACATGAACAGAAACATAAGAAAAACATCCAGGAGCCTTGTTTAACACAAACATCAGGACAGTGAACGCCTCACAACCAACCAGTAGAAACAGACGGGACAGTGAAGACTTCACAGCCCACCGGTAGAAACCCACAGGACAATGAACGCCTCACAGAAACAAACAGGTGGAGGAAGACGTAGATTGAACCTGTGGAAATACCTGGTGAATGACAGGAAATCTTAAAAGGACAGTATTCTGTCCGCTCTTTGTCCGTGTGTCCTGTTGTCCGTCAGAGACAGGAAGTCACACAGTAAGGTTTAAAGACTGCAGCTTTCAGTCCTTCATTATGGTGATACATGATGTCTGACATCAGAAGATTAAAACACCAAATGACAAAATATCAGCTTGAGGTCCTACAGGCCAAATTACTAACCCTTAAAACACCCTAATGTATTATGATCCATTAAATAAACCCAGAATCTAAACAGGTGAAAACACCTAAAAAACATGAATGTTTTAAAAAAGTACATACACAAGAAAGAACAAATCTGAAATGAATTATTAGCTTCAATTCAGATAAAAATAATTTTTACTTTATGTATTTGATCCATCTGGATAATGGAAGATTGTAATAAAGTTAAAAGGGTTTAATGGATTATTCACATTGATTTAAGGTTTTCTTTAAGGGACATAAAAACCTTAAAACTGAACTGAAAGAACACCTGAAAGCCGTCTGTGTTAAGTCACTGTATAAATGAAAGACTTGGATGTTATTTGGACAATTTTAAGAGATTTTCTGCCACTTAAAAAACCTTTAAACTGTGCCGATCATCCAATAAAATAAATTATCTCCTAACCCTAATCCTAACAATGGGTTAATTAAAGGGATAAATAATGGATTGTAATATTTTAATAGATTACCTGTACAGTTTAAGTGGTTTTTAACGAAAACAAAATCCCTTAAAAACTAAATTCACCATAAATTTGGGGTTAAATAAAGGCTATAATAATATTAATAATAATTTTATGATCTATGATCTATACATTAATCAAGGGGTGAAAAGATTAAATAAATTCCTGCATTTATACCTTAAAGGAGGCTTTATAATTAAGTGATGGGTTTTATCTTGTTTTTTATTTTAACTGTTCAAATAATCCATTATATGTGATGACCATTCATCGATTTTTTAATCGGTCCCTAAAATCCCATTAAGATACTAATCATATCATTATTCATGGACTGTAAGGTAAGAGAGTTTCACAGTGACTGAAGATAAAAACCTTAAAAGGGCCTTAAATGTTTGAGTTAAGGTGAAAGTTCAGGGATTCTCTGCTAGTTTGTAAAAGAAACAGTTTTGAACACCTGAATTTACTGACAGGTGAAGGTGCCGTTAAGGAAACTCCGTAAACTTGAAGCTGCTCAGATTTTTCTCTACATGCAAACAAACTAATTATTGCATCAGCAGCAACGTTTCTGTTGAACACCATCAGACAAACTCGGATTGGTGGTGTGTTCACTTCCTTTAGGTTTTGTTTTTTTTATCCTCTGAGGCTCCTGCAGAGCTGCTGCATTCAGCCTCACAGGTAGTCCTGAATCTGCACCACAAAAAAAGGTTCTTGAAACCACGTCCACACCCAGCGGCCAGTTTAAGCAGTCTGAGGAGGAAACGGTCTGAAGATTTAAGAACCAAAGAGACAGTAAGTGGATCAACCAGCTTTCACCAAACAAAAAATTGTATGTGTTAGATCTGGAGTACCACAGGGCTCAATGTTGAGTCCTCTGTTGCTCCTGATATCATATTTTACTTCCTGTCTGTGGCCCAGTAAGTCTGGGACAAGAATCCCTTAAAATCCCCTTAATTAACCCTTAACGTACACCTGCAAATACCTTAATCTAAATCAGTGTCAATTATAAAATCAATCATTAATCAAAACTAATCCATGAGTTTCCCTTAATTTGTGAAAGATTTGACAAATCCATCAACAAGTTTAAGGAGTAATTAAGGACAGCTGTTAATTAATGAGATTTTAAATGAATTCTTATTCAGTGTTCAGATATTTAACAGGTTTACCAACAACAGATCAATTATACTGATGTAATATATTAAGGTTTAGATGAACTGATGGATGATCATACATGAAGACATCATCTGCTTGATATAAGACTTAATTAGTTAAAAAAAGATCATTTAGATTATAAACGAGGTTACAAATCAACCTGCTTGTTAATTTAAGGTTTTCTTGTTAATTTTCACATTAAATCCAAATCTGAGCAAAACCCTGAATTTGCATCTGATTTAAAAAATTTAATAATAATAAGAAGAAATAATAATTTAATTAAAGGTACAAATTACTCATTTGTTTATGCATTATGCATGAAATAGTTAAAAAAAAAACTCTTAATATATTACATTACATGAGTTCATCCACAATGTGGGTAACTCTCATCAACACATATATTGTGATTTTATTGATAATATCTAAATATATATGTGTATATAATAATAATAATAATAATAATAATGTGGCCACAGACTGGAAGGAGCCCGGAAACAGAAACATCAAATAAATCTCCAAAACTCAATAATGAATAAAAATAGAAATAATTACGAGCTTTGGCATTTAAAAAGAAATGAATAATTAATCATTATTTTCCGTTCTCAGCAGTTTAAAATGGCTGCCATGTGCAGAGAGTCATGTAACTTTTACAGAGAGCATCACCTCCTCTGATTGGTCAGTCTGCTGTTGAAGGGCCGAACTTTGGACAAGACTTTGTGAGGCGGGTCTGTCATGGTTGTCACACACTTTGTGTTGGCAGGGAGGGGTGTTATTGGGGTGACAGTGGGCGGGGTGACAGTGGGCGGGGCACCTATCAATGTTGTCTGGGTAACCGGAGGCGGGTCATTTGTAACCGTGGGGACAGGTTTAGCCAAAGTGGTCTGGATCTCAGCCCTCCTGGCCAGGGCCATCCTCAGCTTCTCCCTCATCTGTTCAATCTGCTCCTGCAGCTCCTGCAGCTCGCCGGGCTGAGGCGGTGGCGGGGGGGCAGTGGGTGGGTTCACAGGGGCGGGGGGCAGGGCCACAAGGGGAGGGGCATTGGTATTGGGTTTGGCAGAGGAGCAGGAGGATGCTGAGGGGAGGGAGAGCACCAGGCTGGTCAATGAAGCTGCCGGTCCTCCGTTCTCACATGGTCTGCTGTTTGGCTTTGCTCTCGGCTTGGCTGGCCCCTCCCCTTCACTTTTGGCCCCGCCTCCCTTGGTTTCAGAAGTGGCGATGCGAGCAAGCAGGCGGCGGGTGTTGAGGGTCTCCAGGTTGAAGTGGACTCGTTTGAAGTCCCGGGCATCCTTAGCAGTGACGGCAGCAGCAGCAGCGGCGGCATCCTTACTGGTCTCGTTGTTCCATTTGGCAGACGCTCCAGGTGCTGGTGGGGCAGGGGGGCCCTGGGGGGGCTGGGACTTCTGCAGGTTACAACTGTACAGAAAAAGAGAGTTCATCTGTTACCATGGAAACGAACCATTGAAATGAATCCCATAATCCTTCTGTGACGGGTTACAATGACACTACACAAACCTTTTGTCTTTCTCAGCTTGCTGCTTCTTCACGTCTTCATACGTCATGTTCAGAGCACGATGGATTTTCTGTCAGACACAAACAGACCTTTTATTTTTGTACAGCACAAATACATTTAAATGAACATTAAATGAACAGATTCCTGAATGGAGTCTGGTGTGGTTCTCAGGATCATGTTGGGGTTCAGGGACCGTCTGACCTCTGTCAGTTGATGGTTTTGTTGTAAACAGTATAGCAGTGGGACTGAACACACACTCTCACCTGAGAGGTGTGCAGCCAGTATTTGAGGTTCTGTCGGCGGCGGATGTGCGGCAGGACCAGTTGGTAGAACCCGTGTTCACCTGCAAGTGTCAGCAGAGCTCCGCCCACTCCAACACATAACAAAACGAAGAGTCCCGAAAAGTGACTGATCCCCATCTGAAGAGTCTGACGGAGCAGAGACAGAAGAACAGTGACTGAGCCTCATCCACATCCACATCTGTCTGTCTGAGACACAAACATGAAACATGACAGTGACCTGCAGAGGGCAGCAGCATGTAATACAAATACACAATCTATCTATTAAAGATACATAGTGTATGCAAACACACACATCTATATGTATATATAATATCCACCGATCACCACCAACTGATATATTGAACAGTATATACACTGATATATTGATCACTAACAGTATATAGGGTTAGTTTCAACCCTCGGACCACTTTTGATAAGAGGATTGGCTGCTTGTACTTGCTTATGTATACAGTGTGTTTATATATACAGTGTAAGGAAGTAAAGCTTTATTTATATCATACTTTTTAAAACACACAGTTACAAACAAACAAATAAATATTAACATATATACATGTATATCCATTGATCAGCACTAACACAGTGAGCACTGCACTGGTTATCAGGGCTCCTGTCAGTGGGGGAGGGGGTTATATCAGACAGTGAACAGAGTTGATGTGTTAGAAACAGGAAAAATGGGCAGTGTGAGGATCTGATCCACTTTGACAAGAACCACATTGTGATGGACGACTGGGTCAGAACATCTGCAATTCTGCAGCTCTTGTGGGGGGTTCCCGGTCTGCAGAGGTCAGTACCTATTAAAGCGGTCCAAGGAAGGAACAGAACCAGAGACAGGGTCATGGGGGGCCGAGGCTCATTGATGCAGGTGGGGAGTGAAGGCTGGCCCGTGTGGTCCGATCCAACAGACGAGCTGCTGTAGCTTAAACTGCTGAAACAGTTAATGCTGGTTCTGATACAGAACACACAGTGCAGAGCAGTCTGTTGGTCTGGGGCTGCAGAACCAGGGTGCCCAGGTGGTCATAATGCAAAAGCAGATCGGTGTGCACACACTGTATATACAAACATACACTGTATAGAAGCAGACACACTGACCTCGGTGACGGCGAACACTCGGTTCCCACATGGAACTACTTTGTACCACTTGTCGTGCAGCAGGTCCATAAATCCTTCTGATTTATATCTGCTGATGAACTCTGAGACATTGGAGGTCAGAGGGGAGTTCTGAGGCAGTCCAATTCCATAACCTACCATAAACAATAAACATCAGACTGATATATGATATTATAACACAGTTAGGATGTTTTGAGGACTGATGATGACTGTAAATAAAGAGTAAGACAACAAAATCTAAATGATTAAAGCCATGTAAAGACTTTAATTTCATAAACTTCAGCACCATCACACCAGTTCTATAAAGCCTCATAAATACTTTATCATGTCCTATGAATGTGCTTATAATGCCTCATAAACATGACCTTCATAGATAGCATTACCAAAAAAAAAACAGATAGTTTTAATAAGACATACGTATCTTATTAAAACATTATAACAATACATTTAATTAAAATTACACATTTGTTCTTCTAACAACATGCCACTTTATCTTCAACATCACAACCACAAAATGTTGTGTTTTATATATTGATCTTTTCTTAAAATAAAGCAATCTGTTGTTATAACAAGAAAAAACTAGTCATAAGTGTGTTATAAGGAGAAAAATGTCATAACGTTTATAACGTAAAAATCACAGCAAAACCGATAACTGTGTCGATGATTGATATGATTGCTTAGGGACTAAAACAGCTGAAAACAAAACTGAAGAGTTCAGCGTGAATAAAGTTTGTAAGAAGAGCGAGAGCAGAGAGTCTGAGAATAATTATACAAGAGATGACACATGAAGCAGATTAATTAAAGAAAAGAAAAGAGAGTGAAGGTTTGAACAGTAATTATTTTGGAGGGAGAACGACATGGAGGTCTAATTAAACAAAAAGCTCAATCATTGTTAAATTAAGAGATCAGCTGGAGGTCAAAGCACAGAGAAATCACACTGAAAACTTTATTTAAAGATCTGTATTTTTTTGACAACTCATTTGTTCTTCATTTGTGTCTGACTTTGACACACACAAAAGTGAAGGAGGCAGTAAAACCTGTATTCTCTGTGATCACCATCACTGTTTTGAATGTGGCTGAATTCACCATGTAGTTTTTCTCATTTATATATATATTTTTTACTGCTGTTGTCACACAACTGACTGCTGAGCTGCAGATAAAAACCTTGTCTAATCATCAGGACATTGTCAGATCAAGATCAATGCAAATTAATGACAACAACTGAGCTGTGACATTGGCCATGTTACACATAAAAAGTCAAAGTAAGAAGCAGTAAAAGATCATTATATTCAACTACAAACAAAAAAACATGTATTTATGCTGTAAAATATGACCAGGTTATAAGCTGCTATACAAAGTCAGCATTGGGTATACCAAATATAGATTCCCTCTGATGCTCATCGTTCAGTGTTCTGCGAGCTGAATTTTCCCCCTAGGATGGCGAAGGCATGAAATAGTTGTCTGATTTTAATGAGTAGTTGGAATAACAAATCATTCAAAATGGATAAGGGTGTAATCTGTAGTATTGAAATAAATCTGCACCTCTTCTGTGTCTAATGTTAATGTGATAATGATGATTCCTGCCTGCCTCAGTGCCAATTAATAAATACTTCTGGGTGGGCAACTCTGTTGACAGCAGAGGCTGGACGGGCATAAGTTACGAGTGTAGGGTCCAGTACACCACTGGGCTGTTGGAATCATGAAATCTTCTGCCTGTAATTCACAGTACAGTAACCTGAACTCACACATTGTATTCGTCCATTAAACATTACACACAAACATTGTTTCCTTCCCTTGGGGGGTTTGTCATTTGTGTTTTTAGACTATTTAAATAAAGCTGACAGGAGGAAACAGCTCCCAGTGAATCTTTAGATTGTCAGAGTCTGCAGGGAGACATCTCGTCTGATTGGTTGAGATGATGAAACTTTATGAAACATGTTTCAGAAATTACTCAGAGGAAGTGAACTGAAGTCAAACCCAGAAACACAAAGACATGTTAGTGTTTCTATATTCTTGTAAGGACATTCTGTCAATGAACACATTAACCTCACTATCAACCGGAATCCTCAAACACTATAGTAAAGGGCCGTCAAGATCTTCCTCACTTTCTGAAGATCAGTCATCACAAAGATAAAAACAGCATGCACACTGTCTCACAGCAACTACAGGAACTAACAGCAATTAACAAAGATAAAAACACAACAGCATGCACACTGTCTCACCTTCGATGGCAAACGGTTTCCCAACAGTCGCCAGTTTACAGTCGGCGTCGATGGAAACTTCGTAGTCCAGCAGCGCTTTGTCCATGATGAAGGCGTCGAGATGAGGAGGATCTGTCCTTCAACACAGAGCAACACAATTACTACAGCAACTAACAGCAACTACAGCAATTAACAGCAACCACAGCAACTAACAGTTTTTAAAGCAACTACAGCAACTAACAGAATAAGCAACTAACAGTTATTAAAGCAACTACAGCAACTAACAGTTATTAAAGCAACTAACAGCAACTACAGTAACTACAGCAACTAACAGTTATTAAAGCAACTACAGCAACTTGCTGCTGTCTCCGAGGTCTTGCTCATGGTGGGAACTGTTGGGTCTCTGTAAATAATGCTATAAGGCGTGCCGGTTGGCTCAGTCAGTAGAGCTGGCGACCCATGTACGGAGTTTGGGTCCAACCTGCGGCCCTTTGCTGCGTGTCATCCCCTCTCTCTCCAACCACCTTTCCTGTCTATCTACAGCTGTCTCTATCAATAAAGCCAACAAAAAGCCAATAATAATAATAATAATAATAATAATAATGCTATAAGGAGTTCGATCTAGACCTGATCAATTTGTCCTGAGATAACTTCTATTATACAAATAAAACTGAATTGAATTGGAGCAACTGTCCTTCAACTCAGAGCAACACGATTCTACGTCTTTCCAGAGTCATAAACTGACCTGAGTTTAGAGCTGAAGTTTGTCGCCATGGAAACAAACCTTTGCTGAGTGCTCACACAGACGATGTGATTGGGTCAAATTGAGCAGAAAGTGTAGGTCTCGGGTCAGCTGTTAACATCACAACAAACAGAAGTGGAGCTGCCGTTGCCATAGCAACAGAGTAAATTAAGGCCTGACCTTGTGTCTGTGTGAGCAGAGAGGATTATGGGTGACAGATTAAAGTTCACAGTCTGTTGGAGTTCATCAACAAAAATTCATCTGTTCTCTGTGAAGTTCCAGCCTGTCCTGAAGGAGGCAGCCATTTTAAACAGCATTCAACACAGCAACTCAACCAGAGAGCTGATAATTCTGTATTTCACTAAATAGTACTACAGTATTTACGTGTGAATGTCAAGCAGCTGTAGTGGTCCTATTAGCTGACTCTAACACACAGGGAATAAGGCACTGAGGTGGGTTTACTGCCGGGTTTGGAGCCATGTAGGTGCTATGATAAATCACAGCAGTACCATTTGTTGTGCACCAAGATGCACCAAACGATACTGGTGCAATCAATTCATTTATTAGTTTATTTATTATCAAAAGATAATAGAAAATGACTTTAATATTAAAGATCCTCAGAGAACCACCCTTAAATAAGGGAAACAATAGCCAGTAATTGATTGATCAGTCTTATAAATTACACTAAACTATCAATTTAGAAATTAATTTAAAGTATTATTTTTTTGGCCATTTATGCCTTATTTGATAGAGATAGCTGGAGAGAGACAGGAAAGGGGGGCAGAGAGGGAGGGGACGACATGCAGCAAAGGGCCGCAGGTTGGACTCGAACCTGGGCCGCTGCATATATGGGTTGCCAGCTCTATCTACTAATTAGTTAATTAATTAGTAATTAAATGAATAACTTTAACTAAAATCACCATTAATAGCAAACAAGCTGAAGGATGTGGAATTCTGCATAGAAGAGGCTGATATCACCCAGCATGTATAAACACAACCATTTATTAAAGAAACAATTCAAGTAAAACAGAGAAAACACACAATGTACAATCTAACATAAAGGAACTAAAGGGAAACGTGTTAGTGAGAGACAAAGAGCATGGAGGAGCGGGTGGGTTTGCGTTCCCTCTCCTTGTGTATGTGCTGAGGTTGAGGTCGAATTAAAGTGTGTGTATATATATGTGTGTGTGATTTTAACAGATTTTGCCGTTAAAAAAGGAGTTAGTTGCATGAAAAGACTGTCTGTGTGAAGCATTAAACTAACATCACCGTAGCACTGTCTCAGAGACTACAGTTACTACAGTGACAGTTAATCAGATCAATAACCTGAATAAAACACATCAGTAACATTAACAGTAATTAAACAGTCACATAAAGCCTACATTAGAGATCAGATAATTCCATACATGCAGGTCGAATGCTCGCACATCAGCTCCGACAGTAAACCAGCAATTCCCAAATTACAGAGATTAACATTGGTAACCACATCTGACCCAAACGGTATTATAAACTGCCAATTTAAAAAGGAGGCTGGAGGCTGGCTGTTTACCACCAACTTTCACCCAAGCAACTATATCATTAATATTAAAAAAGGATAAGAATCCACTTGACTGCTCATCTTACAGACCCATCAATCTCCTCTGTTGTGATTACAAAATTCTGACCAAAGCCTTGGCTAACCGATTGAACGTTGTGATACCAACACTTATACATCAGGATCAGACCAGCTTTATTCCAGGCCGACAGCCCTTTTTCAACCTAAGGCAGCTCTTGGATGTAATAATACATACATAGTAATGTATTCCACCCATTCCACACAGCAGCCTGAGGTAATTTTGTCACTCGATGCCGAAAAGGCTTTTCATAGGATAGAGTGACTGCATGTAAATAACATGCGGTCATGAAGAAGTTCGGATTCAGAGAAACATTCAGAAACTGGATCAAAATTTTATAAAATAGTCCTATGTCGGCTGTAAAAACATCAGCATATTTCCCATTGTGTAAAGGAACACGTCAGAGTTGCTGTCTGTCACCATTTTTGTTTGACTTAGCCATAGAACCTCTGGCCATTGCAATCAGGGAGAGTGGGAGGATCAAGGGCATCACTAGAGGAAATATAACCCATAACACTGCGCTTTATGCAGATGACTTGCTCCTTTTTGTTGCCAACCCAAGCCAATCTATACCTCACCTCCTTCAGTTACTATAGGAATTTGGGAGTTTCTCTGGCTATAAATTACATTTATCAAAAAGTCTCATAAATGATATAAGCAAAACACTACACTATGACATGTTTTCCTTTAAAATTGAACATCAGTCCTTTAAGTACCTAGGTGTACATGCAACCAGTTCATTTAAGTCACTCCAAAACACCAACTTTGATAATTTATTAGAACAAACCAAAAAAGATTTAGAGAGGTGGTCGTGGCTCCCCGTCTTGCTGGCGGGCCGCATTAATGCCCTCAAGATGACAGTATTGCCTAGATTACTGTATATGTTTGTAACAATCCTTATCTGGCTCCCAAAACATTTCTTTATTAAACTGGATAAGTATGTCTCATCTTTTATATGGAACCACGCTATGCCGCATGTAAAGAAGATCTATCAGGAAAGACCTAAATCTGAAGGAGGATTGGGTCTCCCCAACTTCCTCCATTATTATTGGGCATCAAATATTCCCAAATTGGCATATTGGGTGACGTCTTTCTCTGACAAAAATGGGCCTGCCTGGGCGATGATGGAGCTTTCATCACATGCATCGATATCCCCTATCTCGCTGCTAAGAGCTCCATTGGCAACGCAGACAAATAGTAGGACTTTTTCTAATCCTGTGGTGTCTAATTCCATTAGAAGGTACAATTTCATAGGCATTATAACCTTGATCAGATGAATAGCCTTTCCCCTCTTTCTTTCAACCATCTCTTCGCACCCTTGTAGACAGATCAGAATTTCGCTGGTTGGCATCGGCACGGACTGGTTTTCTTTGACGATATGTTTGATGAGAGTTCCTTCCTGTCCTTCGAAGCCCATTAAAAGACCATAATATCCCAAGACCTCACTTCTTCAGATATCTCCAAGCACATAGTTTCGCCTCCAAACATTTCCCTACTTACCCCAAGTTGCCAAACAAAGATTCTGTGTATGATTTATTAAATCTGAATCCATGGAACAGGGGTCTGATCTCCAAGGCATAAAATTTAATACACAACATGGATCCCCCATCGCACACTAAAACACGTGAAGCATGGAAATGGGATCTGGAATCTGTGATACTGGATGATGTCTGGGCTAAATGTATCTCCAACATATACACCTCCTCTATATGTATAAGGCATGGGCTGATACAATTCAAAATATTCCATCGGTTACATTACTCCAATAATAGGCTAGCTAAAATATACTCGTCTGTTCTCCCTACCTGTCCCAGGTGTGGCAATCAAGTGTCACTGGGCCATATGTTCTGGTCCTACCCCTCCTTAGTTGATTTCTGGTCCTCCATTTTCGACTGTCAGTTCTATGCAACACACCCCTCAAACCCAATCCACTCACTGCTTTATTTGAAGTCACACCCTCAGAAACATGTACCACTAATACACAAAAGAGAGCAATAGCATTCTGTAGCCTTATAGCTCGCAGGGTGATTTTAATGAATTGGAAATCTAACAAATGCCCACCCTTCAGGAGATGGATTCAGGAGGTTCTATCTCTACTTCAGTTAAAAAAGATAAGACATACTCTGAATGGCTCTTGTGACACATATACCACAGTGTGGTCTCCCTTTATTGAGTATATAAAGAAGTTAAATCTCTAACCAATCATGTTATCTTGGTACTTTCTCTTGTCAACCTGTCTGACTAGCCCATTGATGTTACACTTATGCAGCATTGGATCTTTTTTTTTTTCTTGTACTCTTGGTTCCAAGGGATGTGGGGAGGGAGGAGGGGAGGGTACTAGTACGGGATTGTGTTCACAAGAATACATATGTTTGTATATGAATGTATGTTAACCTTTGTCTCTATAACTGAAAATGGCTTAAATAAAGTTGTTTAAAAAAGAACTTGAGGAGAGGACTAAAGGCTGCAAAAAGGGAATATAAGAGGAAGGTGGAGAACCATACGGCTGACAATAACCCAAGACAAGTGTGGCAAGGTTTACAGCATCTAACAAACTACAAGGGCAACTCGTCCGGAGCAGGAAATGCCGATGCTTTGCTGGTGGAAGAGCTAAAGCACTTTTTCACCTGCTTTGAGGCAGTGAGGCCCCACTCCACTACTCCAAACCCGGAGAGTGGCCCCACAACTCTTCAACCTGCTTGAACTGCAGGAACATCAGATGAAAAAGGTTCTGAGAGCTGTGAACCCACACAAAGCAGCAGGCCCAGACAGAGAAATGGGCAAAGTACTGGAGGCCTGCGTTGACCAGCTGTCAGGGGTCCTAACAAGGATCATGAAACATTTCCCTGAAACAGGCCTGTTCCACCGTGCCTGAAAACAGCCACCATTGTTCCTGTACCTAAGAAGGCCTCCATAAGCAGTGTTAATGACTACAGACCAGTGGCACTGACCTCTGTGGTCATGAAGTGCTTTAAGGGGCTCGTCCTGCCCTACCTCAAGTCCTGCCTCACCCAGAACTTCGACCAGCACCACAGACAGTGAGGTTTGGAACCCTTACATCCACCACTCGGACAGTGAACACAGGTTCGCCTCAGGGCTGTGTGTTAAGCCCTTTCCTGTATGCCCTATACACATACGATTGTGCCCCTCTCCACCACTCTAACATAACCGTCAAATTTGTGGATGACACAACAGTGGTGGGCCTCATCTCTGGTGGTGATGAGACAGCATACAGGGAGGAGGTCCAGAGGCTCGCAGCCTGGTGCTCAGCGAATAACCTCCTGCTGAATGCCAACAAAACCAAGGAGATGGTGATGGACTGGAGGAGGAAGGGAGCTGACCCTGCCCCACTACAGATAGATGGCGACTGCATGGAGAGAGTCTCCTCTTTTAAGTTTCTTGTGGTGCATGTGGTTGACAACTTAACGTTATCCACCAAGACGTCATAGGCAGTTGGAAAGACCCACTTCCTGCTGAGGAAATGTGACCTGGATGTGCACCTGCTGCATTCCTTTTACCGTTCCACCATAGAGAGTGCGTTGACATACTGCTTCACTATATGCTACCCAGGTTGCACGGCCAAGGACAGGAAGAGTGACACACATGAACCCGACAGTTTCTAAGGAAAATGCCTGCTAGTCGCTCCACCTGTCAGATTCTGTGCACCTCCCTGCCTGCTTCACTCTTATTGGAAATGGATTACGACACGCATTGGACCTATCGACCAGACCTTAAACCTTCTGTTTGTTTGACTGATTGGTTGGTCAATATGCTTTCATTGACCCGTTAGGACTGTATGTTAATCACGTGAGGATATTCATGATTATTCTGATTCTGATGAGTGTTTATTATTGGGTTAAGACGCTGTCCCCTACTCAGGATGAACTAACGAACTATAAATTTGTTAAGACAAACTCATCAGTTCTCTTACTTGAGGGTGGCGACTCCTTCGGGTGTGGTCGGCTCGTTGAAGCGCCTCATGTATTCGTGCATCTCCGGAAAACTCTTCTTCATGTAATCCTCAGCGCTGCTCTCCCTCACCGTCCCAAAACGAAAACCCCAAGAAGGGTGATGCAGCTGACACACCAATGAAGAAAAAGAAGAAGAAGAAGAAGGTAAGCAGGAGTTTAACAGAGAGATGATGTTCAGACTATAAATTCAACTACAGAAATACAGAAACTGTTCAGACGGTGATGTCGTGTCTTTGTCTTTAAAATTAAAATCATGAAGAAATCAAGTTACTGAACTGAACAACACATTTACACACTGAAGATTCAGTCCACTCCTCATGAGGAGTGTTGGGTTTGATTCAGTTGGTCCAATAATGATTATGTACCTGAATTAAAAAACACTTAATTCTATATTGTTTAACATTTCTTCATTGAACAGTGTATACACTCTAGAGCTTTGTTTTATATGTAGTTAATTAAATTAATAATTTATGATCAGTAGCATCATATTTGTGCCTGCGTCAGCGTTGTGGTTGTCTCCCAGAAGCTGTTATACAGATCTTGGTGCTTTTTAACTCTAGATTTGTACCGGATGAAGGATTTTAGTCATCGGACGTCTGGATCTTAAGTTATCAGAAAAACAAGCTAAGCTAACTTTAGCAGCAGGTCAGCTCGCAATCCTTCAAGGACATCCTTTGTCTGCCCAACAGCGTGGGAGAAGCAGTGATTTTTAAGGTGAAACTGCTTTATTCAGTGTTTTTAGCAGTTTTAATGAGCGGATCTGTTTGTTTTGGATAATTGGGCTCCTGGTAGAAACCTCCTGAACCATGAACACTGAAGGAATCCTAACCGGGAGAAGCTGACAAGAACAAGAAGAAGATAACAACTCCCATGATCCCACGCTGCTTCACCACCTCATCAAACATCATATTTTCTTATTGTTTGGACATGAGAGACCCCTTAGTGGCATAAACTACAGATTGTACATTTAAGAAAATACAGAAGCTGTTTAAAGCTACAAACTGCACTGGACCAAGGACGTCCCACTGTTTGATGGGAAGCTGCAGTGGACCAGCACTGCACCCTCAGTCTCTTCACAGTAAAAAATAAAAAGCTAATCACATGAAATAAAAACACATTTCAAGCACACTGTTTGGAGATGGATTCGTCAGACTGACACAGGACTTGACTGAAATCAGAGCCCAGCAGCAGTGAGGAGCAACAGTTGTTGATTAATTAAATTATTTGTCTATATATTACAGTTCTATTTTTTTATTTTTTAGATTTTTTTCAGCTTTTATGCCTTTATATGATAGAACAGCTGGAGACAGACAGGAAAGGGGGGCAGAGAGAGGGGATGACACGCAGCAAA
>JAGRRF010005588.1:22711417-22727185 GCA_019097615.1 Morone chrysops | reverse complement strand
CCTGAGTTTCCCTCGACAGGCTATGCTGAAGAGAGGAGCCAGGTGAAGAGCAGGTGGTCGCCCCCAGAGACCCGCGACTGCCATTGTTGACCTCCTACTCCATCTGTGCCGCATTATTTTTTTAAGCTAGATTTTAGTTTTTTGGTTTTTAATTTCTTTTAAGCTGGAACTCCTAGTTTTATTTCTTTTAAAATAAATTTGGTTACTCCTTGCACTGCTTCTACTCACTATTTTAAAATATCACTGTTTACTGCTCTCCTGACATAAAGAACCTTTTAAATCTGTCATCTTAATTTTAATCTTGATAGGGTTTTAAGTGAGGCCTAGGACCTCTTAAAACCCTAGGTGGCGTTGACGGCCCGTGTTTTTTTTAGAAATTTATCCACGGCCTTTTGCCCTTTTTACACATGGACCAAAGTATCAACCCTGTCTTCTAGAAATTCAACTAATTAGCAGCAGCAAATACATTTTGGACATTGGTCGACAGCCTAATTTTAAATTGCAGTTATTTTTTATATATAGTTTAATGTATGTCTAATGTATGTTTGTATGCTGCCACTGGATGCTTGAATTTCCCTCGGGATAAATTATCTATCCATCTCAAAATGTTCTTTTAACCATCTTTTATTTTTTGGTTTATTTTAACAGGGACAGTGTACATTAAACATTCCTGTAAATGCACCAGCATTAGCCAGAAGGCTGTTTTCCATCTGTTGTCCCTGGACAGATGTTCTAAGTCAACCTAAAAGTAAAACTACAATACAATGTACAATGTTAAAATAGAAAACAGAATTATCACAATGAAAACAATGGATTACAATATTTGAATGTCACACAAGTGATTAGTTAAGACAAAGACTTAAAACACACACACAGCAAGGTGGCAAAATAGAAGCAGGTGGCATTAAGGGAAGTCACGCGGTAAGTGTGATATAATCACTGAGCCTAAATGTTTTAATGATCACACATCCGTTTGTGTATGAACCATTTTTTTCTAAGCTAGTTAGCTAGTGTTTTGCTCTGTAGCAAAATGCAAGCTAAATAGCCAGCTAAATATAACTAGCTTATGATTGATGTAGACTTGCTAGCTTGTGAGCTAGGGTTTGATACCAGTAGCTATATGTGTTGCTTTTAACTATTATCAAAATATGGTTGTCTTTTTAACAGACAAGGAGAAAGTCGACAGGTTCTAAAAAGGGCGAGACGGGAAGGGTCAATTGTGCTAGCACTTAATCAATTATGTCTGACACTACAAATAGCAAGGTTACCAAAAAGTAGGCTTCTGATGCCTCCAACTGTCTCCAACGGTCTTTGCCTGTCGTGTGACTCTTGCTTTTTAGGTCAGGTTTTAGTGGTCAATTAATTCTCACCTACCAACTGACATACAAATGCCACCCTTACACATTTTCCAGCAGCTCTTTGCTGTAGCCTGCATTAGGCTGTTGGTGTAGCTTGTGTAGCTGACTTATGACTTTTTCCAGCTGCTGGAGTGAAGTTTGATGGGATAACATTTCAAGTATCCTAAACACTGGTTGTAAATGTCAGATTTTCGGTGTTAGTACTACAGAATTGACAGGTCCTTCATTCTACAGACTACATTTTTCCTCTGACATGCGTTATCTGAGCACTGTTCTGTTTTTCCATTAAAGAGCACTGTTGTAATTACAGAGGTTTCCCACAGTGCACAGACTAGTTGGTTAGTGAGCATATTGTAAATTTATACACCCAACTAAGACTTGAGGAAAAGTATCAATTAAAGCAGCAGGCAAGTCAGGCTGAGAAAGTGGAAACAGAATGCTACAAACGATCTTGTCTTAGAGATGCCTAAACAATATGTATAAACAAAACAATCTAAGAAAAAGACAGATGAAATAGTGCAGAAGTTAAAATACTGAAGTACGGGCTTTTGGCATGTGTATGTGTTCAGGACAGGACTTTTATCAGATATGTTAGGTGCAAATTGGACAAAGCACAATGAAGTTATAACAACTTCCTGTTTCATGGCCATACTTTGAAATTCAATGCCACTACTAGAATAGTGGTCTATGGGGAAAATGTTTTTTGGGGTCGCAGGGGCTTTTTTTGGGAGTTTTTCCCTTATCTGAATGAGACCAAGCATAGAGAATGTTGTAAACTGCACAGATTGTAAAGCCTGTTAAGGAAAATGTGTGATCCATGAGGGTGGGCTGCATATACAAATTGAGTTCATTCATTGCCTTAATAAAAATGATTAAAATCAGTCATACCTCATCATAGCATACCGATTGTGAGGTGACTCCATGGGCAGTCTCTTGTACAGAGCCATATGGATGATACTGTATAATAAGAAAAATAATGAGAACAGAAACTCTTTCAAAAGGAGGATCCATATATTTCATTGTATTATCTCCAACAATTAAAAAGCTAGAGAAACAATTTCAACAAAAATGGGGAGAGGGCTAGATTAAATTTAGCATCTGAGTTAAAGTCACATTACTCATTACTGATATTCTGTAATTGTTACATATCTTGCTTGGTAAAAGCGCTCATTTCTAGCAGTGAGGATGATATTTCATTTGTTTCCTACAGTGAAAGAGCTGCTGAGTCTTTTGTAGGGTCGGCTCTGAGTCTAAAATAAAAGCAGGGGAGTGGTATGACTGGCAAAGCTCCATCCACACCACCAGATATCAGGGTGGAGTCTGAGAACGATCCCTGGATCGGGCAGTCCGTTCCCTTTAGTTAAACACTGCATGAAAACCACACTGTGTGTGCACAAGTGGCATTTTAGGCTATACCAAGCAATACTCATCAAGCCACAAAGACCTTTACATGTTGAAACAGTATGATATTCAAAATGAGGGCAACTGATATCTGTCTGGGTGGTGGGTGTAAGCCAGTTTTGACTGGCTAAAATTCCTAAAAACAAGCCTAAAAATCAAGCCAGTAACACACTGTAATGGGCCTTAACACTAGAAGCTCTGCCAATTACAAGAAAAATGTATTATAGATCAACTTTGTATTTTGCTCACTTTGAGTTGAATTTAAGAACCTGAACCTTAATGTTTAGCAAAATAAAGACTTTTCAAAAATCATATTTAAAATAAGTGACTTTGTCTTAATTGAAGGCACCAGACATATTCAGCATTTGTATTCAAACAGATGCTTCATCTCAAACACTGGAACAAGACTACTTTCTCTTAAACTCAAAGCAAGTGGTCTTCCTCTTAAAATAAGGAAAATATTAACTGCATTATCTTAAGACAAAGTTAGATACATTTTCTTTCTAATGAAAAACATGCTTGACAAGATTATTTCTCTTTTCAGACAAAAAAATAAAATGTTCTGTTATACATTGCAGTGTATAGTATGTAGGCCTTGCTCTATGTTCTATACGTAGTTGAGTTGTGTCCTTCCATTATCCCAATGTTTCCAACAATGTTCAAACTCAGAAATCTGTCATTTTATACAGTCATACATTATTTGTTTTCAGAATAATTTGAACCGTTTGACCCCAAGTGGTCTATTCATCTAGGACATCATTTATTCCTTAAATGCATTTTCATTACTGTTTATTAACATGGACTGAGAGCCATTCCTAACATGACCTACAGTGACTGAGATCTGTATTCCACAAAGCTGACATTTATTTTCCTTTCAAACAATTCCTTTTTTCAAAAGACAATATAGCATTTTCTGTATTTGATGATTACAAATAAACCCCTAAGCCGCTCAATTAACAGAATGCAATTGAGTTTTATTATTGTGTAGATCAAAATCTATTAGAAATACACAGCAGTTTAAATCCAGTATGGCAACAAATGTGAACTGAAAAAAAACGAAAAGCAGCATCAGATGAAAAGAAACATGCCAAAGGGCTAAATGTTTGGTTTGATGCTTGCAATGAAACAAATGAAAGCAATAAAACAGCATGCAGCAGTGAAGCTCTGGATTTCCTTGCCAACATTGGTTAAAGGTATGAGGAGTACATGCTGAACATAAACTCATCTGCCTTAGATTTGGAATTTCTCCAGCTCTCATCCCTTAATTTCAGTGTACCTATTAAATTTACATTCAACATGTCTCCAGCCTGAGAATGCAGTGCATCAAATCTGCTCTCCACGTGAAAGACGGATAGTGTCTGTCAAGTGGCCCTCACTTTTGTTAGGTTTGAAGTGCAGTTACCCTCACTTGAAAAGGCAGCTTGCTTCAGAAGATTTTTTTAAACTGGAATTCACTTAATGACCAAAATTAATTTTTTTTCCTTTTATTTGAAAGTTGCAGAGGCAAATAGCAGGTGAAGAATACACCAATACACAAATACTCTAAGAAAATGCAGAAACCATAATGCATCACCATAATCCAAACTCAAATACTTGATTTTTTTACCTACTAGAAACTAATCAAGTTAGTAAACCAACATTTAGAGTACCCAAAATAAATTACATTTTAAAGCACTGCTCGATGATTTTAACTTAGTGATCTTTAGCAGCTTTTACCGCTTTTAGATTCAAATAAATTACATTTATCAAATTAGTTTTTAGTACACCATATTTCTTAACTTCTTAACCCATATATTAAATATATCACATTTTAACTTGCATTTAAATCGCATGACTTTTTAATACATCACATTTTAACCTAAACGAAAGCTCACCGGCTCCTTCTTCCTTGACTGAAACAAGCTTTAGTCCTGCAGTCTTATTTCCCCAAGTCCAGTCTCTCCAACCATTTCTGTCATACTGCTTCCCCTTACCATGCTGTGAGTGCCTTTAAACTCCCCTGATCACCAAATTTGCTTCACCTGGTGCACTCAGTCTGCTGCCTTCAGGCTGGGAGACACACATACACCTGATGTATTCAGGCAGAGAGGGACGCGGCGTGCAGCTCAACTTAACAGTGTCAGCTCTTGGCCTGGTCCTGGTGCAGCAACAGATCTAAGGAGCTTAAAATACACAAGGCAAAGAAGAGGTACTTGATTGAATGAGCAGTGATCTCATCAAAGTTGACCTCGGAAGAAGTCTGTTTTCTCTGACAGACAAAGACCAGCTGCACATTAAAGTAAGTAAAGGACTTAACATAGACATGTAGGAAACAATGTCAACATTAACAATGATATTGTGTAACCATCCTTTACTTGTAAAAGTGAAAAATGTATAAAAATATTGTTAAAAACAAACGTGTGACATGTTATATGTAGATGCATGTAAGATGCATCAGAGTGTGGATTTTCTGCATCGATGCAGTGACAGAACATAATTGAGAGCTATCTTACAAAAAATTATAGCCTACTAATCTTGATTGTTGATTTTCTGGCCTTGGCTGGACAATTAAGTAGTAAAATTATATTGTTTTGAAAGCAAACCTGGGGATATTTCGGATTTTATGAATTTACTGGGAAGCACAAACTGGACATGCACACTGTGTATAAAACCAAAATGGAATACTTTGAGAATACCACGCATTTGAGGAACCAGTAAATCCTCTGTAAAACTGTTTCATCACTGCATTTTTTTTCATACTTGCCAAGGTGAATGTATGTGAGTTTGTACCAAATGTCATGGCAATCCATCCAGGAGATCACCCAAAGTCATTAGGATTCATCCTCAGGTAACTCTGAATGTCCATACAAACATTTGTCCCAAACCATGTTGTTGCACTTCAGTAAAAGCAAGGGCATCACCAAAGTCATTCTCTGGGCATCATGGATGTTTGTGCCAAATGTCATGGCAGCCAATCCAACAGTTGTTGAGATATTTCAGTCTAGACCCAAGTGGTGGACTGACCGACCGAACAACATTGCCATCCGCAAAACGCACTAGCAGGTAAAACCTTTGATGTTGTTACCCGAAATTCACACCAGATGTGAGGTGGAAGCATCCATCCATTTAATCCACGCTGACCTCCACCACCATTCTGCTGTTAGTGTCCTCTTTGATGGATTTTTAGAATGAAAGGTTCTATGCAACAGATGAGTGAAAGCTTTATGGTGCCAGAAATACTCCAGAACACTATTTCCCTCACTGTCTGATGTGCAACCTCCCTCCCTCCCTGCCAATATTTATTTTTAGATTTATTTTGACCAAACCAGAGTTAGTGATTGTTGGAAAGACAATGGAAAGACTGACCAAGGTTTTGGTGAGCTTTAGTTTGTTTCTGTCCAGTTTGAATGAATGTTGTACAACCCCTGTTTTTATCATTGGAGTCTGATGGTTTTGTTCACAGTGATAATTGCTGTTACTGATTTAACAAAAGAGATGCACTTTGAATTGCACTTTAAGGTTTATCTCTGTAGGGATCCCTTCTATAATGTTGTCAGGCACTTTTAAGAACAGTCTGAGCCTGTCAGTGGCACTTTTAGTGGACGTACTTTAATGGTGCCCATAAAGATTTTGTTGCAACCACTGGACCAATTTTAAAAATAATCCATGTCCAAAATACTGACATCACCCTAATATAGACTGGTACAGTATATAAACTTAATATAGACTCCACTCAAACAATCCAGGGCCATAGCTACCATTGAGTACACCAAAGTTGTATGGATTTTTGTTTGTGGGTTTTAGTAACATCAGCAGTACTTTTTAAGTGTGACTACTGAAATAAAGGTTTCAGCATTACTGGAGAAGCGTGGAGAAAGCATTGACACAGCAAGTTGACCTTCATGTTGGGAACTAAAAGTTAAAGAAAGTACAATAGAAGTATTTCACCTAATTAACAAAACCTAAAAAAGATACAAGTAATACAATATTGACTACAACTTTGACTTGAGGATTCAGCTGTTGTGGAGGCCGTGCCTTGCTCTTAGATCATACTTCATTTCTGCTTGTCTGTTATGTTCCTCTTCATCCCCTGTGACACACCAGGAACCAGGTTTACAACTTGCAATGGAATACACTTGCCCCAACACAGGTGACTAATAGATAATAGAATACTGCAGATGTGTTTTAATACATTTTCTGTAGGATTGTTAGGGGTGTAGGAAAATATTGTATATTGGATATTTTGTTTTGTGGCATTGATTGTGATCAATAGAAATGCAGATCCCACTGTTCTGACTGCATAATAAACACATTTATTTACTCATATTTTATGCATGTGTTCTTTGACTGTTATTAACTTGAATCACAATATATCACCTTAGTTACAGTTAGGGCTATTTATTGGCAAGAATCTGGCAATGCGATATGTGTCATGTTACAGGTTATGAGTCAATATTTTGTGATATGTTTCGATACCGTAAGCTAGGCGGTGTATTGTGATTTAATGAATAAAATAACATTTTAAGAAAACTGTCATAGTACAAGGAACATCACCATATGAACTGGAAATAGTGAACAAATAGTGTGTGAAGGTCACACTGTTGACTAACAGTCTTGGCCAGTTGAAGGTTGGGTCTCAGTAAGGTGAAAGTGTATTTATTGAAGGCATATTTGTCCTAAAAGGAACATTGTCTATCACTGCCCTTCACTGTTTTTCCTTGCACCAGTCTTTTTTTGTTTTTTGTTTTTTTGCAAAATCATTCTGTGTTCATAGCAATATCTTCACTGACCTTTGTACTACTTACTGTTGGTTGCTTGTAATTTTGTGATTAAAAATGGGAGCTTGCTCCGCACATTGCAAGTCACTCAAGATGAACGCGTTGGCTAAATGCCAAAATTGAATGCAAATGAGACAGGTATAAGCACCAAAATATGAACAGCATTTGATTACTGCGAAAAGCAGGTGGTGTTTTTGTCTGTGTGTGTGTGTGTGTGTGTGTGTGTTTTAGGGAGTTGGGGTGTCAAAAGTGGCTCTGCATTTATCAACATCTGATTAAGTGAATATAATATTTAGGATTTTGAATCAGATCCTACATATTTTTATCTTTTTGCATCACAGGATTCATGTCTTTGTATGTCACCATGCTCATTTAACCAGCAGTATAATTCCTATTCTCCATCTTTTAGGCATAACTATAATAAATATGCATGAGAATGTACCAGCCTCTCTTTCTGTGTGTGCGTGTGTGTGTGCGTGTGTGTGTGTGCAGGCTGTGCAGGACTCAGTTGGACATCAAATAATAGGCCATCATCAATCTCTGTCACACTCTCCAGGGACTAGTGAGGGTGTGTGTGTGTGTAAGTGTGGGCATCAGAAGGAGGGGGGTCAGGGCCTAGTTCAAGTGTGTGTGTGTGTGTGTGTGTGTGTGTGTGTGTGTGTGTGTGTGGGTGTGTCTACTCAAGAGATGGAGTAAATGTGGTACAAGACAAAGGAAGCGCTACAGGCTTTAGAACAATGTATGAAGGATATATTTGTGTGCATAAGGTGCCGTGGTTGTGTAAGGCATCTGTGTGTGTGTGTGTCTGTGTGTGAGTGCGAGAGTGTGTGAAAGACTGACATATGGACGGTGCACAAGGATCCAGCCACAGCATGTCATTGAGGATATGTTATCGGGGAAGAGTGACAGCAGTAAGAATGTTATTTCTGTTTGCTGATGTTATTCTTATGATATGTTCCCTCAGTCAGAGCCACAGTGACACGTTCTTTCTGTCTGACAAAATCACATGTGTGTCACACCTGCCTCTCTGTCTTCCATTGGCACAAAGGAGTTTTATTTAAAAAAAAGAGTCTATTTAAATCTAAGCTGTATGAGAGGCATATAGAAATCCTACATACCCAATATGTTAACCATTTACACTGAGAGAGTTTTCCTACACGTTCAAGCTGAAAAGCATTAAATCTCTGCCTGAAATAGTTAAAATGTATATGCAATTATTTGTTTGATGTTGACGTTTTAGGAGTTTGATGAGGTGGTTATTAAAAGATTACACTCACCTAGTTATTCATAATTTAGTACTGATAATTACTAAGTACTAATATGAGTGTAACCTGATGAATGTATATTTTGTTATTATAGTGAATAGCAACAGTGTTTGTTTACAGCAGTGGTAGAGTTGTTCCAGTGGGGCGGGGTGTGGCAAGACTCTCCGCCAATCAGCATCGCCCTTCCCCCGAGCAAGCGCTGGAGAGGCGGGACTTGCGGGTCTATTAGCCAACCAGCGTCTACCTTCCTCAGCGTTGCGAGAAGTTAGCATTCGCTTGCCAGACTGGTCCGTAGCCACGATGGATGCAATACCATGCCTTCTGCTCGTCCTCCTGTTCTGGACAAGGATACAAGTAAATACCGGTAAGTGCCGTTAAATTGACAATATGGAGTTGTGTTCAGTGTTTCTCGTGTCCTGCCAGTTTCGCCAGAAAAGCTCTTTGTTCAAGAAGCCTGAAGAAGCAGAGTGTGTCTAACTAAGATGGCGCAGGGTCGGTGGCCAGCCTTCTGCTGCCTGTCTGAGGAATGTTTATTGTCTGGGAAAAAAGGAGCAGGGAGCTAAAAGTCACATTGGGCTTACAGCCCACGGCTATAGCTCAGGATCAAAGCTGGCCTCTCTTCAGCTAGGGTTTTGGCTGCAGCTTTTGGATTCTGCTTTGCCAACAAAGAGCACAGGAGTACGCCCGGAGGAACAGTCCTCAGTTTCGCAAATACAAAGTTGGCAGCATCACTGAGTGGATGTTTGCTTTTTGTCAAGTACTGGTTGTTCATTTACCTTGTGGTCGGAGCATATCCCCTCGTCTGTTTTTGGAGGCACATAATGTTAGTTGAACTAGATAAGTTTACCTTGCCTGAGTGCTGAATGACTTTTCGCTCTCTTCTCGAGCTAATATTTGTTGAGTCCGGTGAAGTGTCTTCCCGTCCCGTCTGCTCTCTTGTCTGACGTTAGATAAGCTGCTATAATTAACTGGTGGTTTAACTTGCCATTTCACGCTAATAGCTGTCTGACAGATACATATCCACGGCAAGTTAGCTTGCTAGCTTTTAGCCGCTGACCGCCGCAGTGTTGAACTAACGTTATAACAGAGTTAAGACATTTCCCCGTTTTTAGCGCATTGAGAAATGCCATTTTTGCTCATGGTAAGTGGTGCCATTGGGCTAATTAGTTAAGACATTCGGCATAGAAGGATTGTGTCCCGTGGACTTCAACAGCTCGCCGTCAAAAGATAAGAAACAATTTCCTCAGTACTTCTCAGTTTAACTGTATACAGCGCACCCGGTTACACCAAACTTCATTCAAAATATGTCAGATTAAAGCTGCTCTCATTGCATTTAACTCTTTAACGATTAGTTTCTAGCACACTTGGCCTACACGTTTGCAAACGGCACATCATTTCAGTCAAATGCGACTTTTAAAATAGCTTTGCAGCGATACTTTTACTTGACAGTGGAGGAAGACTGCAGTTGAAATGTTCCAGGAAGACCTAGTTGGCGTCTTTAAATAATGCCGAATAGACGGGAGTGTCCTTAAGACGCTGGGAAGAGTCATGTGCAAATGGGGTGTTTATGGTCGCAGATAAGCAGTATTGAATTGCCTCGCAAGATTTGTGAACTGGATTCGGCATTTGTAGCTCCTCATTAGAGAATGGCACTGACCCAGCAGGCACCGCCGCTGCCTACCATTCATGCCAGCTATCCTTACTGAGATTTCTTGCTTTCATTTAGCATCGGAACCGTGTTTATCTTTTTGTTCCTGTGGTCAGCACACTGCAAAAGGAGAATGATTTTCTCATAGGTACAAACAGCCCACACTGTTGTTTTATTCCCGTTGACTTGCAGACTCACGCGTTTCCTTTGTGTGACATTCCTTTGTGTGTGTAGAGAGAGAGAGAGAGAGAGAGAGAGGCTCATCATGAGTGGAGGGGCATGCTTGTCAAACGGCATACATAAAGCTCTCATCAGAACATGCCAAAAGCTCCACCATGTCCTCATATACCCCATCGCCACCTCAGATGCGAGCTGGTTATTAAATTAATATGTTGGCTTGGGGACACACAAGGAGGGAGGGAATTCCGCTTTCTTTGTCCAGCAATGGGATTGTCATGGCGCGGGTCCACGTAGGAGCTGCATCATTTGCATCAGAAAGGAATCCAACATTTTAGATGCAGATAATCTAAGGCACAGACTAGAGAGAAGAATCTGTGCGCCAGCACGTATTTTAGGAGTCATGTGATTGCAATGAATATTAAGATTATATTTTACATACAGTCCGGAAGGATAGATGTGATTTATCCAGAGAGTACCTTCACTGACACCTTTTACGTGTCACGTTGCTGTTCAGGACCACACCCCTGCAGCTCACACACACTTGCTTTAGCAGCGTTCGCATACAGCTACACACACACAGAAGCATCCGCACACATTGGAGTGTTGGCAGCGGGCTCAATTAGGTGGTGTCACTACTACTCTCCTCATCCTAGCAGCCTCAGTCATCCTCCTGCCTAATAGGCTGCATCCTCATGCTCTGTCACTTGGTTCTCCCCCCTCAGCCAGCCCTCCCACCCTTCAGTTTCATTTGTCGTCTCTGGGTCTTGTGCTTCTCCTGCTGCCCCCTTCCAGGCGTAGTAAGTAAACGGGCCACATTTTGCTGGAGTGGCTGGCGTAAAGGACGAGTGTTGTGTCAGCACTCTGAGTCAAATGCAAGCTGACTGTCGAGGGAGACTCCTAATCAATCCTGACTGCAGAGGATGTGGGGGATCGGCTAGGATGTTATCTCAGCTTTTGTTGTTCCAGTGTTGCTACTGGTCATGGAATTTCTGGAATAGCTAGGAATTTAGAGAGGCCCCACTTTAACACTGTACAACTATACACTAGGGCTGCAGTTATCGAATATTTTGGTAATCGAGTATTCTATCGAATATTCCATCGATTAATCGAGTAATAAGATAAAACATACTTTTGCTTAATTAAAGCCCAATTATAAATATACAATAGAAAACAAGACAGATCACTTAATAATAACAACCAATTTAATTAAACGAGGCTTCGGGGCAGGCTGATAATTAGTTGCTCTGAAAGAAAACAGGATTATACTGCAAGTAAAACATATCATTTAAGTTTCTGATCATTCTGTCATATTCTGTCATGTTTGGAGGAGCATCGTCAAAAATATATCGCTTAACAAGAGACTGATGACCAACAAGCTGAATGAAAGGCCAAGCATACATTTGACAATATTAGGGCTGTAACTAACAATTATTTTCACTATCGATTAACCACTTTCTCTATATATTGATTAATTGTTCGGTCCATAAAATGTTGATCAGTGTTTCCCAAAGCCTAAGGTGATGTCCTCAGATGTCTTGTTTCATCCACAACCAAATGATACCCAGTTTACTGTCACTGAGGGCTAAAGAAACCAGAAAATATTCACATCTGAAAAGCTGAAATCAGAGAAATCTCAAAACGATTAATCCATTGTCCGTCTAGCAACACTAGACAGTATAGTGCTTAAAATGTCTTGTCACACTTTGTTTGGTGTCACTGGTGTGATCAGATGTGTTTGTTTTCTGGCTGCCTGTACTCTGCTGCACCCAGCAAACATTGTTCGTCCTTGGCTGCTAAAGGGTTCTCAGTCCGTATAGAAACGAGCGGCTGAGATGTTGAGGAATCCAGACCGGATTAAAAGAAGAAAAAGATAAAGTGAAGCACTAGTGTGCATGTAAACCTACTCATGGTGTGTATCTTTGTTGGAATGTAGTGTCCCACAACTCATTTAATCTGCACACTGGTGTTGAAGAATTCTTAATTTTGTATTTTTCTACGACCAATTGAAGCAGGTTAGAACTCATTTATAGCGTCTTGGGTGTCATTGCCAATGGCTGCAATTTGAAAATGATAAAGTAAAATTCATTGAATGCCTCAGGGACGTTCAGGGACGACATCCAGTAAAATTGCAAAAAGTGTTTTTCAAATTGAACTATTCACATATTGGACTAAAAGTGCTCAATAGCCCAAGTGTAGCTAAAACCAGAGTCTTGAGAAAAACAAATCAGGAAGCAATATTTTTCAGTAAGGCAGTCATGGGATCTTTCATCAAGGCCACTGTGGGAGCTCTGCTTCCTCTTTCCTGTAGGGTTCAACACGTATGTTGTGCCTGTTTTACAGTCTTGATACTGTGCAAAAATTCCCCGGAGACTGCAAAGAGTCGATATTTTGCGCTTACTTTCATCTGTCTCCATACCCTTCTCCCCAGCTGCTGGGGGCCTTTTTTTGTGTGGGTTTCCACAAAATGCTTGCTTGTGTTGTTTTTCTGGGTGCTTTGTGCTGCCGCTGTCAGTACTAGCAGCAGAGGAATGCCAGGCATGCGGGTGACCCTGGACGCCCGTTGTCCTGGCCCAAGGAACCACGACTAATTTGAGAGGTTGCAGCCATGCCAGTGACCATCGGATTCAAAGGCACCAATGCATTAATGAATGCCCCCCCTCACTCTGCTCTTCTTCATGGGGAGGCCAGAAAGGAACAAGCTCTACTGTTGATTCTGTGTATGTGAGAGGCCAAAGTTATGCTTGTTCATGTCACATGGGAATCGGATAATGCTTGGGTTTTATAAGTCACTCAGAGGTACCTCCACATTACTAGTTAGAAGAAGTAAAAGCTGGGGCAATTAGTATTTTTTGACTGTATTCCTTTCTGCGAAAAAAGTTGTATACACTGTTTTTGCCATATGTACTGAATGCACCATTACTCTGCTGAAAGCACAAGCCAAGACCACCCCCTCCTCCTTCCTCAGTAAAGTGATAAATCGTTGTACTTGTGTCAGAGTGAGATACTTTGAATTAAACACGGAGGTGATGCAGCAGCAAGAAAAGAGCATTTCCTTTTGTCCAGACTCGACTTTTGGTCAGAAACAGAGGACCTGCATCTCAAACAGGAAGCCTCCTCCCCAAACCTCCTCTACCGAACCAGAGCACACCATATTACCCTGATCACGTTTGATTTCTCCAAAGAAATGCTGCGACTTTCACCAAATGTCACTATGTGGTTATACGTGATTTGTTTCTGCAACAATTTCAGTAAAGTGGCTGTATTTTAAAAGAGCTCCCTAATGAGGAGAGCACATGGAAGGCAAAAAGGGAGTCTGTGTCTTTATTTCTGCAAAGGCCATGGTGTACCACGGTTGTGCTCTTCTCTGGCACTGTTGCATTAGGTGTCTTGGGACAGTGTTGCTAAGTGAGAGGTATGGTTGCAATGGTATAGGATTTTTGTGGTATGATAACCGTCTTGGAAAATATCACCGTATACAATATTACACAGTTATTATTATCACTTACAATGACCCCTAAAGGAATGAAAACAGTAGGGTTTCTGGGTTGAACAAGCGCTTTATTATAATTTCACAATATGTTATATCCTGACAGACTTGAAACAAAAAAAAAAGAAAATAGAACTAATACTGTAGAGTTAAATATTGAACACTAATACAGTAGAATTCAATACTGTAGATAAGCAAATATACACTGTATTCTATGCAACAATTATCATACCCTGGTATACCAATGCAACCCTTGTGAGGGGCCAACAACAACATTTTAGTTGCAGTGCCGAATGGTACTCTTTGGGCGCGTGTGTGTGTTTCTTTCTTTCTCTCTCCCTCTCTCCCTACTTGGGGCTGGGTGTGTGTGTGTTTCTCTCTCCCTCTCTCCCTCTCTCCCTACTTGGAGCGGGGCGGAGTTCCCTTGCAAATCCCCCCCCCCAAGGAGAGCTTTAATGATGAGAGATATGTTTTATACGTAGTTGAATATGAATTTGTGTTAACGTTTATCATGTACCAGACAAGTGCACCGTGATGGCGTATATGGTGATCTTTTACATTTCTCTTTTCCACAAATCACCAATAATGTCTTTGAAACTCCTCTGTATGGGGTAAAGAGTTTGATCTGATTTCAGAGATTATTTTTGCTACTGTGTGCAATAGTGTGTGCCATTTTTTTTTATTTATGCTTAAATATTTATTTTCAGAATTTCTATTATGTTTACATATTTATTTTCAGTATTTGCAGCACTAAACTCTCTTTACTTGTTCTACTTCACCTGTTTTTAATATTTGTTAAATATTGTTTACTTGTTCTTGTTCTACCTCACCTTTTTTAATTTCAATAAATGTTAAATGTTAAATAAGTGTTTTTTTTAAATTGAGACTCGTAACATTTGTTATCATCATTGTGTCATTTTTATGATGTAAATTGAGGGAGCAAAAGTAGTATCGGCTCCAAATATTGGTTCAAGAAAATCGGCAGTCCATATCGGTAACGGCATCTGCCCTAAAAAATCCATATCGGTCTATCCCTAGTTCCATTACTCGTTGACATCTTGAACTGATCCACTGGCAAACATTTGACCGCTGTGCAATGACGGCAATCTTGTTTTGTAGACGCATTTTTTGAACAATAGTGGCTGGCGTCAAGCTAACTAGCAAACACTGTGCACTTGCTGTGAGTAGTTTACTTCAAGTCAAGTCATGTTTTGCCAGTCAAATGCTTTTAATGTGAAGCTACAGCAGTGGGAAATGTTTGTTAGCAGTAACTTAATACAGCATTTCTTCTGGGAATAAAAGCATTCAGGCTGCAGCTGCAGGGTGTGTGTGCACTGACGTAACAGTTCCCCAAAAGTGAAACCAAAACATCTGGATCACCCGTGGTGGCTGGCTGCTGAAGCGCTACAGAGTGGAGCTGAGCACTCATTGTAAACGCCAATATCATAGACAATCACGTTAATTTAATCGTGGGAAGCTAACATTGTCATCATGGTCAATATTCAATTCATTGTGCAGCCCTACAAAGAGTTGAAAGTTGCACCCTGTAAAGCTCTTCACAGTCAGGCCCCTTCTTATCTTGAAGAGCTCATAGTACCATATCACTCCTATTGAACACTACGTTCTCTGAATGCTGGGCTACTGGTGGTTCCTATAGTCTGTAAAAGTAGAA
>JAGRRF010005588.1:22665243-22676047 GCA_019097615.1 Morone chrysops | reverse complement strand
ATTTCCCCATTGTGGGACAAATAAAGGAATATCATATCTTATCTTATCTTATCTTATATTGACAGGGTTCCCACACATCCTAAAAGACTAAATGTATTTCAAATGATTTCTTTACGAAAAGGGGAAACCCTGACTTTGAATTGTTACATTTTAGGGTTGTTTTAGTTTGTGCGATCCTGTTTGTGTGAGAATGTAACTAGATTGTAAAGGAGATCACACACTGTTCTCATCTGCTGTGTGTGTGTGTGTATGTGTGTGTGTGTGTGTGCATGTAAAGCAGTAACACCCTGCAGCTGCACACATCTTAAAGTACAAGTATAATCTAAAGACTGGCTGGCCCAGTTTCAGGCTGTAAAAACACACACACACACACTACCCTGGCAAAAGCTGTTCTTTATGCTAGCCATAAATTAGCACCTCTCTGTGGAGACTGGCACTTCCAGCACTGTGCCAAGGAAAGACTTGGATTCTAGCTGTCTCCACCATATTGCACAATATGCAATTGTGTGTGTGAGTGATACAGTGTGTTTGTGTGTGTGTTGGCAGAACTGTGTGGGCTGTTTTAATCACTTCGCTGAGTCAGAGTATGTGTGTGGTGCCTGTTGAAATCTGAGCAGGGTTTTCATTCCACTGTAATCTTCTGTTTGCTCATCAGCAGTTTGCCAAACGAGTGCGCTGACAGAGTTACAGTTGTTACACAGTTTTTGCTCATTGGGAATGTAACTGACCAAATGGGTTTGCAAGAGGAGCCAACTCTACTGCACTTCACCAAACAAACTTCTAAAAAGGCTTTGATACTAATGATAGCTAACTGCAGGGTTTTTGTACTGAAGGTACACTTTTATCAGAATATGTGATGTACTGGAGTAATTGAGAAGATAAAAACTATGTTTATCTCCACTAAACTTGTACCAACTGTTCACTGGTGCTTCCCCTGAGAAAAATGCACCACTCAGTGAAGTGTGAGATAAAGCACACCCATACTGTTAATGACAAACAGTGGTAGAAAGAGTGGAGCATCTTCCCACCACAACACCTGTGGTTTAATACGTAAGTGACTCACAGAGGTCTTCAGTATGATGATGTATTAGAACCACTTTTAATAGGAGTAGCCATAAAGGTCATAACGTAAAGGCCTGCCCAATATAAGGAAAGTTCAGTATTGCTGACTATGTGACTTCCCATAAACATTAGATAAACACTTTAGTGTGCACGGTAGCTGTACAGTTCCTGTATTTGCCTGGTTGTTCTCTGTCCTACTCTGATGGGATTCACTCCCCGGTAGAAACAGAATGGGCTGGTTTGTCTCAGCCAGCAACAGTTTACATGAATTTGACAGACCAAGCTAAAGACATATATATCGAGGAGCTGCAGCTACAACAAACGCAATATTTACAAGGGTTTTTATTCCAGGGGCCCGTTCAGTACCTGGTTTTGGTGCCCATCCCTATAAAAAAAATTATTTTTATTTTAAAAACTTTATTGTGTTTCAGGCAGATTCTCGTGATGTGTTTATGCACATGTTCGTATCGTGATGACAATGAAAATCCGATTTATCAGTCAGTCCCACATATAATAAGGGAAAGTAATAAAGCTCATTACATGATATTAAACGGCAATGCAACACACAGCCGGACAGATGGTGTCCTTGTGTTCATCGTCACAGTAGTTATTTATCTTTTTCCTGAGAAAACAAAGCTGTAGACAGATTTGAGATGCTGTACAAGCAGTACAAGGCAACATGGTATCCAACCAGATATTAAAAGACATTCAAATGAGAGCTGATAACTACACTTGTATGAATTCTGGATTATTGGCAAATATATTAAAGGGGACCAATGATGCTTTCCCTTATTTTCTCTGTCTGTCATATATATATACAATGTTACAATGTCAGATGCTCATAAATATTACCAAATGTCAAATGTTCCCTTTAATTAGGCCTTAATAATGCTGAAGTACATCTGGAGTAGAGAGGCCAGAGGGAGTAAAGTGGCTCTTTAGTAATTAAGAATAGGGGATAAAAATAGGGTCCTATGGAAGGGTTTCAGAGATGCTTTCCAGTTGTAAGACTTCCTGTATCTCATTTATTATGTGGGATGAGAATCTATATTTGTGTTAAAGGCCTTTTCAAGGGTTTTCAGTACATCTGACCAATAGTTAGTCAGCACACAACACAATAAGCTTGAGTGGCTGACCCAAAAGAGGGGCTTATTCATGTAGCAGGCCCAGAAGTAGTGGCAGATATTCGGAAGCGCTAGAAACTGCAGAATTGAGCTTTTGATACTTATTTTAATTAATAATTAAACTGTTTTCAAAACGTTTTGACATTGCTGCAGTTTCATTTATGAAATATTCCAGTTGCATGATTTATTGGAACTAAGTCTCCTCCACCTCCATCACAACAACTTGAAGGTGAATTGAGCAATGCCTGGTTACCTCTAACTGACATTTCCCATCGACCTTCTCCTTCCTCATATTTATTCTACCTTTTATTTATCAATCTTTCTACATTCCTCCTTTTAGAGTTTTCTAAACAAGCTTTTTTTTTAAATGTTTTTTCTCCTCTAGGCCTGCCGCTGCTGGTCCAGAGGACCATCGCCAGGACCATTATCCTCCAGGAGAGCATTGGGAAGGGCCGTTTCGGGGAGGTGTGGCGGGGTAAGTGGCGTGGCGAGGAGGTTGCCGTAAAGATCTTCTCCTCCCGCGAAGAACGCTCCTGGTTCCGCGAGGCTGAGATCTACCAGACTGTGATGCTGAGACACGAGAACATTCTGGGCTTCATTGCTGCTGACAACAAAGGTGAGAGACCTCGGGAAGAGCTGTGACAGGCCAGATTCATGTAAGACTGCGCATATAGCTGGAAGCATAGAAGATAAATCAGACTGGAGCCGGCAGGATGACACAAGAAACACCTAACATAAAGAAATGATTACTCTATTGTGAGGCTAATGAAATTGTTATCAGAGTTTAGATTCAAGCATATCAAGTCCTTCTCCATCAGGCTTATCATCTATAGATGACAGTGTAGGCTGCTGTAATTACAAGTGAACCTTGAGCAGTTGGAGCAGAAAAGCAGCTCTGCTAAAGGTGAAGTTGGTGCAGGCGAGTGTTCACGGTGAGACAGGCTGGTAGACAGTGTGGGGGAGTAACGGTTCACAGCGAAGGCTGAGCACACATTACCACACAGTCTAACAGCTCAAGCAGCACCAAAGATATTAATTTTAACATCACAGAGGATTTTTTGTGGACTTGTGGAAATGATTTGTGGAAATGATTCCATAATCAAAATTGTATGTATGTATGTATGTATGTATGTATGTATGCATGTATGCATGTATGTATTCAATGATTCTGAAAATAACAATATACAATACTAGGACATGTAGGGACTGTGCCTTAAGATTAAATCAGTCAGGGTCTAATGATTTATTTCTGGAAGAGCAGAACCAGGACAAAACCACCTTCATCCTTAACCGCGTTTCTCCTTGCTTATCTTCCTGTTGTTGTGTAGATAACGGGACCTGGACTCAGCTGTGGCTGGTGTCTGACTACCACGAACACGGCTCCCTGTTTGACTACCTGAACCGTTACACCGTCACCGTGGAGGGCATGATCAAACTGTCCCTGTCCACAGCCAGCGGCCTCGCCCACCTCCACATGGAGATAGTTGGAACGCAAGGTAAGACACACACACAGACACACACACTTATATTTGTCGCAGCCACATACCACACTGCATCCCTCCCTGGGGATACTTTTTATTTTTATAATACATTTTTCACATAGGGCCACTGTCAACCTTAATGTAGCTGAAGGGACAGGGATGGTACTGTTTAAAATTCATTAGGTGTCTGCAAACATGTACACATCCTCAGGTTTGTTGGTCATACATTTTAGGCTGCGTGTTGACATCACACAGACTCTGGATTCAGAAAGCATTATCAGTGTATTCACTCAATGATGCAATGAAGCAGCATTATTTACAAAGACAAGCTAAACCTTTGTCTTACTCGTAGTCCATCCATGCATTTGAGTTGGTGGATGGATAGTAGTAGATAGCTACCCATTTTATTACCCATTTTATTACCCATTTTCCACCAAAGTGTTTTGACAGTCCTGGCCCGGAAAGACTGGTTCTAGCGCAGCACCACCTCTTTGCTGGTTAGAACCAGGAACTGTTTACATGCGGTGGTAGCTTAACTATGGTAACAATAACTAATGTTGGAGAAGCATACAGTGAAGCAAATTGGTTCTTTGAAGGTTCTCAGGTCTGAACTGGCACCAGCACTAGGTTCACATTGGTGGAATATATATCTTTGCTAAGTGAAAATGAAGGCATAGGGGTCAAAGAAGGCTACTTCACTTCGCTTTATCTAAATGTATCTTGGTGCTCCTTTTCCACTTGAACTCCCACTCTCATTGTTACGGACAGACATTCAAAAGATGTGGTGATTGAAATCTTACTTCAAACCCAGCCCTAGAGTCCTCAAAGGAGCTGTATTATGATATCCAAAAATCATCCCCTTTTCTGACTTATATTCAACATTCACATATACATAAGTATAGAATGTTCAGTTATTCTTATCTAGTGTCAGTCAGTGCAGGTTGTTTAGTCCATGATGCTCTTTCTCCAGGGAAGCCAGCGATTGCCCACAGAGACCTGAAGTCAAAGAACATTCTAGTGAAGAAAAATGGGACCTGCTGCATCGCCGACCTGGGTCTAGCTGTCCGTCATGACTCGGCCACTGACACCATCGACATCGCTCCAAATCACAGAGTGGGAACCAAACGGTAACTGCATGCTGCACTGACCCCTTTTTTTATATGTCACTTTTCTTCAAAACTAAGGATTGGACCTCCTCTCCTCCGTCTTGTTCTGTATCCACTCTGATTCTGTCAGGAGGAAACTGGAATCCTCTGGCTCGGCTATTTTGATTTGAATCTTTTATTATGACACAAGTATTCTTTACGGATAAACTCCCCTCTGCTTCCCCATTCAGGTAGTGCAATGTGGTCACTGTGAGTGTGGTGGTGTTTCACAGCATGTCTCTGAGATTCAAAACAAGCCACCACAGTGAATTGGGGGTGTAAATAAAGAAGTCGGGCCATTAGAGTGACGGGCTACCTGCCTCAACTGTTCAGACGCTAAGAGAGGACTCTGTTTCAGCTCTCAGGTTTATCAGGACTGCTTCATATCAATCATCTTGTCACTTTTGGCCAGCCGGGTCGTTCCAGAGCATGGAAAGTCTGGTGCTCAAAGTAGCAGGGATAGCATTGTGTTTACACTGACAGATCGGGCCACTGAGAACCCGAGGACGGCATAAACCTCAAAATGAATCTGCTGTCTTGCACATGGGATGTATTACAATGATAAATATAGAATTTCACTAGATTAATCCCACCAGCAGAAATCAGAGCATGTGTGTGTGAAAACACATGCATGTGCAGGGCTCAACAATAAGGATTGCCGATTGCCCAGGCCAAGTAAAATACCATGTTGTACATATTTTTTTCCGTAGTGGATGATGGAAGTAGAGAGAAGATGGAAGTTTGTCCTGCAAAGTTGCAGCATATGGTTAATTGTTCTGTTTATTCCAATTTGATGAAACTTCGATATTGATATTTGTGACTATAATGATTGTAGCACACAGCCCTCAGAGAACCTTTCCAAAAGTTGAAAATCAAACAAAGACATGTTTGATAAAAGCCAAACAACAATACACTATGTTACAGTAGCCACACAAGAGAGCTTTTTGTTCCTTCCCCCTTTTCTACTCAGCTAATAAGTGTCCAGACTACAGGTGGCTTCTCACTTTCCCTTTGCCTTTGTGTTTTTCTGTCCACACCTCTCTTGTTCTATAATGCAGACTGGTCTTGCCACAGGCTTGGAAAGTGAGTGGTACATTGAAGCCGCAGGCTGCACTCGAACACTCTTTCCCTTCCTTGTTCCCACAGCGATGTTAGCATAGCTTTTTGTCCCGCTCTGTTTTTATCGCTCCCTCTGTTTTTTGTTTTGTTTTTTTGTTTTTGACTTCCTCCTGCCCCTTTTCTTTGTGCGGCGGCTTGATGCTGCAGGCGGATTACAGCGCCACTAAATGATTCAGTAAGCCGTGGGTCAGTGGAGACAGAAGCTCTGGCCTTGGCTAAAGTTCATGTTACATACTAATGATCTGATCCTAGCAGAGTTTATGTTTTTTCAGAATGTGAAACTTCTGGAAAAGTGTCCAACAAGAAAGTTACACTTTCAGACATCACTATTAGACAATGTGAATTGGTGTGAAATGTGAGTCTATATGTCTTTCATTAAAATTGTGTAATTTAACTGAGGCATGTTTTTGCACCATTAAATTCTAGTCCGTCATCATTGAAGTTTTCATATCATCCTATGCCAAGTAATGTTGGGTTTTTATATATATATATTTTACTGGGGCTTTTTGCCTTTTGTTAGATAGGGCAGCTCAAGAGAGATAGGAAAGACAAAGTTCCCACGTGTCCAGGAAAACCTGGAAATTTTAGAAAGCGGAAATATTGGCTGTAGTGAGAAGAGCCAAGCACACTGCGAAAGCAAGCTGCCCCTCAAATTAGCAACGTTTAGTTGCTGTCCTGTACCTGAACCCTGAAAGAGAAAGACAGAGGGGAATGCTGTGGGTTTTTTTAGCTACGGAGAAGTAACGGTGTGTTGTAGATTGCCGTATTATCTACTGCATTACTATCAACCGAGCCATATGTACGAGGTTTGTGGTTAAAGTTTCAATTCATAAGCAATAAAACACTCTTGCATGGTTCAACACACTCAGGGGTTTTACTGCTGCAGCCTTACTTGGTCTGGTGTGACCAGTAGCTGATGCTAGCTAATGTTAGCAAACCTGGGATGGAGGGCTGCTGCAGCAAGGACTTAGCCTTGTACCAGGTGAGGTATCCAGGCGCCCCACCTTGGACAGATATTATGTAACATTTCCGAGTCAGTTTGCTGACTTTATCACTCTATTATTATCTAGTTTAAAACATTGAGCCAAAAGCACAATTGAAGTTAAAATTAAAATAGTACATTTTTGACTTTTGTTTAAAAGAAAAAAAAGAAAACAGAAGTGGCACCTCACTGCTTATATAAAGATTAACCAAATATAATGTGGTTATGGGAGAAATTTGAAGATGCTGGTAGGTGAATTCTGCCAAATTCCATTTGCTCAATGTCAGGTTAACAGTTTCCAGTATTTATGGTATGGTAAGCTAAGCTAACCATCTACTGACTGTAGCCTTATATTTACTAAACAGACATGCGTGGGATCGATTTTCTCATTCAGCTCCTGGCAAGAAAGCAAATAAGTGCAATTCCCAAAATGTTGAATTATTCCTTAAAAGTCAAGGTCTACCAACTTGCTTTTTTTGGGAGAGATTTCATCCAAATCTCTGTCTTAATTAGTGAATTGAGTTTGGATGGTTGTCATGATGTGACCTGAGTTTGGAATTTTGGTCATGTAATGATGACAGTTGGTCTTATATGGGTGAGGCGATTGTAACCATGCCAGCTCATATGACTGTATATAACTGAACCCAACTGAATGGTGTTTTATTTTTGAGTTGGAACACATATTCACAGTGTGCAGTATTATTATTATAGTTATAGAGGGCAGAGGTTCAGATTGTGGTACAAGTAACATCATGTTCATATGACTGTGATGAAGTGTTTAACAGAAGCAATGATTATACATGTGAAAGGATGTCAGTGTTAAAATATTTTTCTTGAAAGACTTGAAAGACTTTAACAGCATTGAATAGCATGCACATATCAAGAAGGATTTGAATTATTTAAAGCCAGAGATGACAGAGCTGCAGATCAGAGCAGTTTCCTGCAGTGTCTGAGGAAATGGCACAGCAAGGCAGATACAGTTAGTAATTAAGTTTTTAAGGGTCCCATCAGAAGGTTCCTTTAGAAGCTGTTCAATCATATTGGAGCAGCAATGATTAGTCGATTAATCATTAATCATTAATTAATTAAATGAATCGCTTATCGAAACTATTTAAAGTAATTTTTTAAGAGAAAATGTCTCTGATTTCAGCTTTTCCAATGTGAATATTTTCTGGTTTATTTAGTCTTCTATGATAGTAAACTGAACATATTTTGGTTGTGGACAAATCAAGACATTTGAGGATGTCACCTTTGGCTTTTTCTACCATTTTCTGACGTTCTATGGACCAAACAAATAATTGACAGAATAGACAATGATGAAAATTTTTTTTGTTGTAGCCATCATATCACATGACCTCCATCTGAAGTTGCCAAACTGTCATGAAATTGTAGATTTTCAAATTAGAGGTGTTCTCAGCAGCTGTTTCCAACAACAAGAATGAACGCTGCTTTCCAAAATAATCGCCACGAGTACATTGTGACAATTAGTCCTCATAGCTGGTATTAGGGTGTTTCTTTTTGCCAATTTGGTTATGTTCATTTGGACTGGTTTGAAAGCTGTCATTAAAGCTTTGTTGAGAACCAAACAGCTGGATGGAGACCACTTGAAATGGTGGGTCTCACCACACTACCAGATGGTGGTTTGTGGACTAACTAAAGGATTTTGTGATAATAGATGTGTGATTGTAATATGAACTCAAAAGCTAAGCTATATGTGAATCCATCCTGCTGAAGGTGGGAACTATCAAGGAAACATCTGTTGATATTTAATATCATCCGGTGACCATGTCCAACACAGTGGGTGAAACATAGCAACCACTCAGGTTCAGTAATCGGAATCAGAAATACTTTATTGATCCCAGGGGGGAAATTTGTGGTGTGGCATGACTTGCTTTCAGTCTGAATTTGATTTCCTTCTGTGACCCTATCATGACGTCACCCAGTGATTTGTGGAGTACAGTTTTAAAGCCTCGACTTCAGCATTATGGCCGTCCCCATGTTGGTTTTTGGCAGCCAGCGGTGGTGACATACTGTGAGTTGAGCAGCGCTCATTGGTTGGGGTAACTTTCGATTCATTCGTAGCAGGAAACAATGGTGGCTCAACCAATCACACACTTTATCGTATTCCAGATAAACAGTACACTAAAATGTGTTTCTGAAACGATATTAGGGTAGAAATAGGTAACCAGTAACAGAATCTGGATCAATATTTGATCAGAAATGCCTAGTTTTACAGTTTGATCTGAGTTTGGTGCGTTTAGCTGGACGTTGGTGTTTTGCAGCACCCAGCTGTTATTTTCACATGATTTAATCAGGGTAGCAATAGTGGATCACGGTGTATAATGGCTTCTAATGGCCATGTGGCACTTTAATAATTGGAGGCTGTAGAATCATGACATCTCACATCTGTCCTGCTGCCATCAGATGGCTGCAGGGAATTAATGAACTGAACTGTAACCCCATCTGGTCGAGGCAGACAGCCACCCACCTAGAGCCGAAGGGTCTGTCCTAGGTTTCTGCATCTTAAAAGGCAGTTTTTTCTTGCCCCCATCGCCAAGTGCTTGCTCATGGTGGGAACTGTTGGGTCTCTGTAAATAATGTTATAAGGAGTTCCGTCTAGACCTGCTCTATTTGAAAAGTGTCCTGAGATAATGTCTGTTATAATTGCCGCTATGCAAAAAAAATGAGTTGAACTGAAAATTGAATTATCCTGGATAAAGCAGCTGTGACTGATTATGCAAAGATTAACCATTTATAGATTGGTACATAATATCGTACTGACAGCAATCTTAATGAAATTACTGTTCACATCATTTCAAGTCCTGCTTATTTTCTTTGAGTATTTAGTATGCTCTTGTTAACAGAATTAAGAAATGAATTGTCAAGTCACGTGACATGGCACAGTAGGAGACCCACACAGCCCCCATTTTCCTATAACCATTAATATTAGAGGTGAGAGTGTTTTCCAAAGTGACATATACACGCAGCTTCTAAATGTTTGCTGTGAGTGGTGCTAAAGATCATGCTGAATGCCTAACCCTGCTTTATATTAGAATTATTTGCATTATAAAGCATAAATGTTTTAAAGTGTAAATAGACAACTTTTTAGCTTTAACTTATACATGTTGATTGCACAGTATAATAGCTATAGAACACTGTTTTTCTTCAAAGTTTCACATTGCATACCACCCTTGAAAATACCAGGCATTTCAAGAACATGAACAACATTAAAATATAGCAGTGTAGGCTGACCCTGTTCATCTACGGAAATTTCACACAGGAGGCCACTTTAAACACCGAAGTATTTTATACTTGAAATTGTTCGGAATGACAATGTAGCTTCATGTGCTTTTTTTTTATTTTGGCCTTTTATTGGCTTTATTAGATAGTGACAGCTGTAGATAGACAGGAAAGGGGGGTAGAGAGAGAGGGGATGACATGCAGCAAATTCGAACCCGGGCCGCTGCAGCAACTCCATACCAGCTTTACCGAGTGAGCTAACCAGGCCACTTCATGTGCTTTTAATGGAGCTTTCAGCATGCTGCCTTTTGTGATACATGTTACTAAAAGCTAACTTTGGTCTGATCAGCTGCTGCTCAATGCAGATGTTGCTCTTCATCACAAATTAATAATCAAATCAAGCAGTTACAGTCTCATTCAAATGCTGTTCTGTCCTTATTTTCACATTAAGCTAGATTTATACTTATGCATTAAGCCAGATGTACAGCAGCACAATACAGCCTGATCATATACAACACTTGCGTCTTGCATTGCAGTGGGGAAAATGTGACTATAAAAACCTGCACTGTTAACCGGCTGAATCCTGTAAAAATAGACCTTTCAAAACAAATTGAAATTGCGTGTGCCAGCATTTAAAAAAAAAAAAAAAAA
>JAGRRF010005588.1:22640714-22654145 GCA_019097615.1 Morone chrysops | reverse complement strand
ATAATAATAATAATAATGCAAAAAGCTCTGTCAGTAGTCTTTTGAGCATTGAACAGCTAAGAAACCATGCTCCTAAAGAGACCACTTAACTTACACAGACTCACCAATTCTCTGACGGAAGATTGAGCCAAGTTAGTAATAAGAAATTAAATTCTGTTGACCCTCTGAAAAACAGCTGTTTAGCAGCTAATGAGGAGCCAAATAAAAATGTAAATCCAGTTCCAGGATTACCTAAAGCTGAATATGATAAATGTTAGGTAATTAAATGCGCAGGTATTGTGCCATAAAGGAAGCAAGTAGATTGAAAATATAATGGGACCAAGAATTTAGCCCTGAGGAACCCCACAGACCATGGTGAGCCTGTCTGGGTTTAGCCTAGCTTAGCTCACTACATCATATTAAATTTTGTCATGTCTCTCTTCTGCAGGCCTTGCGGGTGATGGCGAAGATAATGAGGGAGTGTTGGTATGCCAACAGTGCCGCCCGACTGACTGCTCTCCGAATCAAGAAAACCCTGTCTCAGCTCAGCCAACAGGAGGGAATCAAGATGTAGACACAACTACCAAACACACGCACGCACACACACCTCTGACTGGCATCCATATCGTTAACATTACAGCATTATTATCTTCATTATTATTCATCTTCACTTCACTTTCACTTCAGAGAGTTATGCTACTCTTCAGTAGGGCTGCAAGTTGCTCATTTACATCTGTGAATAATATGATTCATGGAATGTTAAGATTTCCTCTCATTACAAACACAAAAATGTGTTTAAAAAATCTAAATGGAACGATCCAAATCATGTGATCCGTCATTAGCCTAATACATTCTTAAATGAATGTAAGAATGTGCACTGCTCCCACATCACTAGGGTGTCCTGTTGTTAGGTTAACCACTACAGGAGATTACATTCCAGTTTTCATTACAGTAAGGGATGTACTGGGAGGCAGTAAAAATGAATTAAATACACACCTAACAGTCCATGTATGGCAGCAAAGAAATGCCAAGGAAAATAACCTAATTGTGAAATGTAACCACTGCTGCATGTTGAAATTAAATTACCACTTAATTTGTAGCACTTCAATATTTAACGTCTGACTGAATCAATTATCCGAATTAATGTGGTTTGAATTGTAGTCCAAAACAATCTAAAACCAAAAAGATCAGCCCAAACTGGAATGGTGAAAACCAGCTGCTAAAATTCAAGATGAAAAGAATAAGCAGTCAATATTGCATGAAATTTATTGGACCTCTGTCCTATCAGATTCAGTGTTTTTTTTTGTTGTTTGTTTTAAGTATATTTTTTTTTGGCTTTTATGCCTTTATTTGATAGTACAGCTGGAGACGGACAGGAAAGGGGGGCAGAGAGAGGGGATGACACACAGCAAAGGGCCGCAGGTCAGATTCGAACCCTGGGCCACTGCAGCAAGGACTCAGCCTTGGTACATGGGTCGCCAGCTCCACCCACAGAGTTAACCGGGCGCCCCAGATTCAGTGTTTTGATGAACAGATGACACAGATAGCCCAGTCAGAGCCTCAAACCTGCCAATCATCATAAAAGTAGCCTGGAGTTAATCATCCATCCAAGAAAATAAAGCACCTTAGTCCCAAACATATCTAGTATTGTGTTTTATTAGTGTAAATCCAAAACCGTGCTTACAATACTTAAAGATGATCCACCAAATCTTTTAAATAACATTACAAAATCTTTACTTAAATTTACAGATGTAGGCTTTTTAAAATCTTTTATCCATACTGGAGAAAGAGAGACTTCAATCCACAAAGAAATGCATGCAACCTGTATTCAGAAACTGACTTCAAGCAGGCTGTCAGTCCAACCCTTTTTTGTTGGCACACCACAACACCAAACGACCATTTCGCCACTAAGCTAGCAAGCTACAAGTCGAAAAATTGTTAGATGTCAGGAACCCAATATATCATTGCATATTCGTCCAAAGCATAGTAATATTAGAGACTAGTGACTATTTATTTTTTCAGAGCATTTTAGTCCAAATTTCAGTGTCTCTTCAGTGCTGGCTGCTTCCACAGTCTGACACAATACAAGCGTCCAGTCTGGGAACTCACAGCACTGGCTATCACGGTAGTCCAAAGTTCCTGTACTAGAAGTGTAAACACCCACACTCCCTCCGGTGCTCAAAAGGAACAAAAAACGGACAGCACTGATCAGGTAACGTTCCGTCAGTCATGATCTGAGATGTTCACATGAGCTTTTTGAAAAGAATTGACCACATAAATTTAGACAGATGATTTTCAAAGTAAAATGTTTCTGTGCTATAAATTCAGTGGTCTTTAAATTTCAGTATTTGGTTGAGGTTAGAATCAAGACATATGGTTACTTATTACGTTTTTAACATAGCCCTTTTTGCCTTCTGTATACATGCAGCAAGCAGAGCAGTTTAATATCAACAGCTGTAAGATGTATTAAATGTCAGAGAAAGGATGTTTATTTTCAGAGTACCAATTCCTCTTAATCTCCTTGCTAACAGTGACTCAGGCGTGATCAGCAGTAGGGAAACAGTTGTGATATGAGGTTGTTTGCAGCCCTACTCTTGAGTCGTGTTACAGTAGCATTGGGAACTGAGGCGAGGACCTGTAAGTCGCCTGTGGGGTCTAGACAAACAACAGCTTCATCTGTTCTTCATCTAGTCGGGTTGTACGCAGAATCTCATCTCTGCAACAGTTTTGCACCTGTTTTTTTTCTCATTTGTTACTGTTGTATTTCCCGACTCTCGGCATACTGGCGGGGAGTTGGACAGGTCAGTTTAATTTATTGTGTTTTTAAAATTTTCTTTCTGGTGGCAGGGGATCTTTTTTGCAAAACTAAACTGGACATGATGACCTCATTCATTTTTGGCGAACATGCTGCAACATATGCAATATACAGAAGATAAATGTGTCTATTTTCTATACTCTGCTCTGCTAAACCACAAACAGCAAGAACAACAACACCAACAATCAGCTGCCACCATGCCTTCAAAGCCAGCTGTTACCGGAAAGTGCCAGTGCTTTAAAAACCCAACTCCTCTCATGTCGGCTGCCGTGGAGTGCGTTTGCTCTCGCGTGTGTGCGTGCCGGAGAGAGGCCCGCGGGAGCCATGCCGAGCACACAGAAAGCTCGTACTATGCACACCCAAGAAGCAGGGACGGAAAGCAAGAAGGGGCGCACACACTGCACATCTCGAGCACCCACAACCCAGCCGACTCTCTGGTGCCATTTCGTCAACCCCCCTCAACCCCTCACTTGAACACCCGACCACCTCAGCAACAACTCATCATACAGCTTCTCCTTCCGGTGGACAGAGTCTGGAAACCGAGCTCCAACACCTCAAACTGTGTTTAGTTGGAAAAAACAATGCCACAAAAGCTCGCCGCAGCTTTTCGAAAAAGAGACACAAAGACTTGTAAGCATTACTGATGTTGCCCTATAAATGTAAAACTCTTGGATTTCAGATTTTCGTTCTCTTCACGTGTTTGCGCCGTTGACAGCGCAGCAGCGCGAAACAACCTTTCAAGCGTTTTCTTCTTTGTAGGATAATCAACAAAAATGAGGTACATTCATTTAAATATAGCAAATGGATATTTACTAAGCCATAGGTTTTCCAGGTTGTGTTTTTTTTTTTGTGGCAAGGTCTTTTTCTACTAGAATGTACATTTACGTAAAACAAAAGATGAAAAAAATATGCGTAAAATTGACAATTTTGTCATTTCAGCTTAGCAAGCCTTAAGGGACCAACGCATAAGAGTCAGGATCTACTCTTATTTTATTATTCTTTTTGTTTTGTTTTGTTTTGTTTTTTTTATGAAAAAAGATTATGATTGATAAAGGTAGTGTCATTATTCTATCTAAAGGACAAAAAAATATATGTAGCATCTGATTTGTCAGTTTGTTTCAGTCAAGTGTTTGTCCTGTTGCCAAAATTGCCATACATCTAAACCCATATGATTATGTCACAGATTTGCTTGTGTCGAAGTTCCATCAAAAGCACTTGCTCTTTTTGAACAAAAAAACAAATCCCATAATTGGATACAGTTCAAATAAAGTGACTGCAAACAGTCAATAATTAATACATCAGTACATACATTAGATCTGCCTAACAGTGATTTGCTCAAATCCCACAGAGTCTCTTGATTGTTCAGGAATAAGTGCACTTCTGAACCACTGCAGGGTTTACCTGTGTGGCAATTTGGATGTCGGTGAGTCCGTCTGTCTCCATTGCTTTTCTTTATGGATACATAATGTATTGATGTGCTGCTACTTCGTTGTCCACCTCGCTCTCCGAGTTGAGGTGAGAGCTGCTCTGAATCTGATCATTCTGTGCCATGTTGCTTTTGACACAAATCCAGCCCATCAGCATTTGGTCGGCATTCCTCTCAAAGGATTTGCTGAAGTGTGTTGAAGAGTTGTCAGCCACCATCCATGGAAGTGCAGCAGTCCACCACCACCCCCCTGCAGCAGCTCATTTCACTGAGGAGTTCTTCCTCTCTGGTTCAAAGTGCTGGTCAGTTCAGTTAGAATGGAAAGCTGCAGCCTCCATTAAGCATGATTGGAAAAACATGGTGCCAATCTATCACTGAGCATCAGAGTTTTTTTCAAATCTGATGCTCACAGTTGGAAATGCATTGAGACATATTTTTCTCTACTAGGACGGGTGGGAGAGCAAATACATCCAATTATTTCTGAAGTGGTGATTTGTTTAGTAAAAAGTGCTTGTTCTCTATTAAAAACCACCCTGTTGATGCCATTGTAGCAACTTATAATGAAACACCAAATGGATATGGTCATTTTTGTAAAATTATACAACTCCACGGCTAAAAAAATTAATTTGAGCATTTAATTCCCAGACAATGTAATAGCTGTTCCAATGCACCACTTCCAAGGCAATGATGGCCTGTCAGAGGAAGCCTAGTGCCCATTACTTGGCAGACAGCCCTTTTTGTTGAATGACCATTCATCAGTGAAACAGTCACAGAAACACTGAAAAAGAACGAAACCACTCCAAATCAGAATCTATCTATCTATCTATCTATCTAATCTATCTAATCTATCTAATCTATCTAATCTATCATCATCTATAAGATTGGCAGATTTCATCTGCTGATAAAGACAGTTACAGTCTAAAGCTCCAGAACAAATCAATAAGTGGACCTTGAGCAAAGATTGCTAAATGTGAAGACATACTTACCTTTTTCTTTTCCATTTCTAATGTGACAAATCCATTTTCTTCAAAATTACATCATCAGTTGCTACAGGCATTATTCAGTGATTCCCTTTGTCGTCCTTTAAGAAGGTATAGAAAAATATGATGATGTGATGTACCCACCTGTACAGTTCCACTATTCAGAGTCACTCTTTTGAATGAAGTATTCATAAATATGTAGAAATGGTTAACAGTGGCATAAGTATCATATTAAGCTTTGTAAATATCTTGTGGAGTAAACAAAAGAAGAAAGCTATCCTGATATTTGAAGAAAGTAAAGTGGATATCGCTGCTATGTTGAATATAAAAAAGGGTGATGGACTATGCTCAATTAAATGTTATATGTGTACAAAAGTGGTCAATCTAGTATTGTAAAACTGGGGTTTGCCAGGGACCAGGGCCAAGATTCCATCTTTGCAAGCTATGTGGGGTGTGTGGGAAACAAAATTTCAAATTCTCACAGTATCCCTTTAAGTAAGCCCTGGCTAGCCCTGCTGGGCCTTTGGATAGGATTGAGACTGTACAGTATGTGTATTTCATTAGCAGTGTCATTTTCTGGGACATTAGCAACAACAAAAGCTCAACTCAACAGCACCTCTGGTATGCCTCTACTAGGACAACCTTCATTCTGTCTTAAAGTCACCAGCAGCCTTGTACTTTTTCTTTTCAAAACCCAAGATGACTTAACTGTAAAAAGATGTTTGCACCTGGCTGTTTTCTCTTGTGGTCTTTATACAGCAATCTCTGTCCTTGATTCTCTCTTGCCTTTCTCTCTTGTCATTCCATGTTCTCTAATTGACTAAACAGATATCTCCTAGCTACAAGGGCCACTTCACTGCAGCTGGTTCCCCTGCCTCGCAGCTCCATTTTGGGCTAAACCAACTCACATCCATCCCTGCCTACTTTTTTATCTCTTTAAGTCAGATCCTAAGGCTGGGATAGGTTTGAAACCCGGTTGTACAACACGATGAGTCTCACCAATTGGGATAACAGCTCACACTGTCAGACGGTTCCTCAAACAAGTGACTGAAGTAGTCTGTGTGGAGAATGATTAGAGAGAGCAAAACTTTCTCAACTCTGCATATCTGGCCAGTTGCTGAGGTAGGCGTGCCCGTCAAATAGACGGTTCCGGACAAGCCCTGACAAGCATTGTATTATATACTTACACTTATTATATACATAGTGATTCATTTAAAAAAGTTCTCCCATCAATTTACATTGCACAACGTTGTCAAAGAAGGGACCTTCAAAGTCAGTGCAGCAGAAGATATCACCCTCTTTCTTCATTGTCAAAAGCTGCAGCCTACATCACCCGCAATGCAACTGGCCCATTGACAGTTCAGTCAAAAATGTTGGTTGTATTAGGCAGCAGTTATACTTTCTGCAAGATTGCAAGAGTACACTAGGGTCTGAGTGACATACATTTTCAGAAGGTGTACGTGTAGGCTCTGTGCAGACAATCGCATACTGCCAGTTTGTTGTGACTGTGCGGACTGTTGCACGTGGACTCCTGAAAGTAGTATAAACAGAACTACCATGCTGCCTTCCATGTACACATCCTTGTGGGAGTACGTTCAAGCTTTTATGCTATTAGCAGCTAATGTGGCCTCGAACTGCTATCCTCAAGTAGAGATGATGAGTCAGCTACAGAGGTCTGTCAAGCTCACACCCCCAGATCTTTTAATTTTCTAACTCAAGAGTCTTCATCCCCAACTGACGCTGACTCAAGTGACATCATTTTAGTCAGTGTCAGCTGTCGACTTTACTCCCCAACACCTGGAAACACACTTTTATGTGTATCTGTTGAGTTCCCCTTTAAGGACTGTCCAAGAGTGTCTATTGGATGGCTGGAGCTGTGTCTGAAACCGGGGGTGCTACAACCGAAATTGCCTCTACATTTCTGAAACCACCACCGACAATAAACACCATGATTGTCTTTGAAGAAAGACTGTCTAACAGTGTGCTCTGTTATCTCCACATATGTATAATTGATATCCATAAATATATGGATATATGTGCATATATAAAAAGGCATTTCCCCCCACCTCTGATTGTGTATGTACAAGCTAGTCTGTTTGGAACATACATTGGCCTTGGGGTTATAAAAGGGGCCGTACTATAGGCCGTCCCTCCTTTTGTCTGGAAAGATCGGGACTGAACCTGTAAATCCTTCATTTGTGGGTCTGGTGAACAGTTTTTGCTTAGATCTCTGTCTTGGCCATAATCCATTTAAAAACTAAATTAACGAAGAAAACGCTGTACCTCCTCGTTGAGATTCTTACTTGCCTTCTCTCTCTTCAGCTCAGATCAAAGTGGGCGGGGGAGGTCACTGTACACTGTTGATATGCAGCCACCATGCAGTTCCAAACCTCGGTTCACTGGTCGACGCGGTTGAAGGTTGTGAGCGGGAGCGGCAGCATGGCCGAGCCATTTTGTGACTCAAACCCGATATAGAGAGCACTCTGTTTGTTAGGTCTGGTCAAATATGCAGCCTTTTTTCATGCTATTCTTTTTATGCCAAGAAAGGTGCAAAAGGAGCATTTTCTTTTCTGCTCCGTGTGCATTGATGGAGGGTCAAAACAGGGAGGTAACATAAACTATGCCAGCAGCTCTAGCGCTTCAAACCACGCACTGAGTAATTCCCACAGCTGTGAATGTATCGGCCCTCAGAGTCTCCAACCAATCCGAGCACAACCCGTGTAACTCAGCCCAAAGGTAATGGCAGCAACTTTTTGAGCATGCAAATATCCACCGCACGGGTCCGTTTCTATCTCTCTTTTTCTCTTGTTATGCAAAGTCTGGGCCAATCAGTGTCCGCCCACTCAGTCCCTCTGGATCACACAGGTTGAACGACCTATCTATGCTAGCATGATCCACACACTGTGATGACGAGCGTGTTAGGGTCGAAGGATTATCACGTTCATGGTTGCCCTCCATCGCGTCAGAGACACACTGCAAGCATCAAGGTTGACGCGAGGAGTGGTTTGGGTCACTAAAGGGTTCAGGCTTTTGCTCAGTTTCAACGGTTTTCCTCTCCGGTTCAATGCTGCAGTGAGGCCTTTATGGCAACAAGGGTAGCAGAAAGCTTTATCATGTTTTATTTGGTGCCTAAGTTTGACAAGACTCCTTACTTTTCACCTCGAATGACAAGACTGCATGTGATTGTGTCTGCATTGATGTCTGCATTACCTGCTTTATAGATGTCATCCAAAAGCTGAAAAGTATCTTAAAAAGCATAATTAACATATTAAAAAGGTCACTTAATCAAAAAGAAAATACCTCCTTTTAAAGACCAATGTGTTTTACCTCACTGTATATATATTCTCAATTTGTTTACTCCAAGTTTGCAATTTACCTTTCTCTTTTGTTTCTATGAAATGCTTAAAAAAAGTTGAAAAGAATAATTTTCTTTTCTTTTCAATGGTACTTTTTTGTCAGATAGCATTGTATTGTGTTTGTGTTGTGCCCAAGCAGTATACTATTCCTCTTTTACCATGCTCTGTATATGACCTGTTGGTTGTGTTCTGCGTGAGCTGTACAGTCAAAGCGCTTTACAAAATGTCCAAGCCCCTTCTGAGCTCTGGTACAAATGCCTTGTTCAATATGTTCTTTTTGTTTAATGAAAAAAGAGAAAAAAAAGAGTAGAGGTGGAGGAGGCTGGAAGTGAGGGGGAGTGACTGTAAAGCGAGAACCCCTCAACAACTGTCGAACCCTCCTCAACTTGCAACTCTCTTGGATTTCTAAACATATTATAATCTTGACTTTTTTATATAGTGTGTACAGATGAATGAGAGATCAACATAGGAACTAGAGGATTGACACTTACGTTAACTTCTAACATAGCTGGAGTAGAAAATTGTGTGAATAAAGAAACAAAGTTTCACTACAAGATACGTGTTTGTCTGCTTTATTTGTTAGTCAGTGGGCAGTCTCCTGTGTCATTTTGTGAAGTTGAGGAATAAGGGGTAAAAGTAACTTGTAAGTGTAGGTCAGTGGGTTCCCAGCCTTTTTCCTGAAGGGAGCCCTTTTCTGTCATTTAGTAAACAGCCAACCCCTGACTCTGTGACATGTTTTATGGATATTTCATATTATATGAAATGTCATGTTCAATGAACCCAAACAGCAAACTCAGTAACTGCAGTACGTTGGTATAAAACCAGAGATTTGGATGGTTTTGAGCAGATTATTTCCTGTTTAGGGAACTTTTTACACAAGTCTGTATTATGTATTTATTTTGTATCATTTTTAACAATCATACAAACTTGTCTGTTAGACATTAAATGTGAGACAATTTACTTACATCTTTACAGAAGTGAACCAGATATAAATGGCCTATATGCTGAGATATAAGCCTACTACTTATATTTGGAAGGTTTTCCCACACACCTTGAAATCAAGAAGTCCTCGCTGCCCCAGGTTGGGAGCCTGTTCTAACATTGCAGGTACACATGACCATTGCTTAACAACAACACAAGATGTTTGTGTTTTAACAAGTTTGAGTTTAATGACTGTAGAATTTGCCATAATTTTCACATACAAGATGTTGCCTTGGTAAGTTGGTGCATCACAATTAAACATAGAAACATATACAAATATAATAAAGAGAGACCATATGTACAATAAGACCATATACTTAAATAAATGAGTGAAGAGCTATACAGGAATGTGCAACATATTGTCCTGAATCTGCAAGTTCACATAGAATGATATTTGCAATGTGTAAGATGAAAACCAAGGGAAGTGCATTATTATATACATAGATTCAAGGTTGGTGGTGGGTTTAAGTGTCAGTGGGGGTCCATAGTTACAGCTACCAATCAAACCATATGCAATGCAAGTAATGACATAATTTTCTTCAATTATGTGGATAAATAGTTTGGTGTGTCAGTTTGACTCATTAAATGCAGTTCATGTTACGTGATCTTAAGCAAGGTAGCAGAAGTCATGTAAGAAGTAGTGTAAACAAATAACTTTCTACAGCGAGTAATTACGTAATTGTCTCTCTCATGAAAAGTGCATCCATTAGACTATTATATATTTATCTCCACAAAACTCAGAATATAACTCAAACACTGTTTTGTTTTTTTAAGTATTGTCAAAGAACAATTTGAGTAGCCTTTATAAAGAAAAAAAAACCTTGTTCTGTAAATAGTTCTACTCTTGTAATTACAAAATTGCCCTGAAGCTCAATTCTGAGGCTGTGCTATAGATAGTTTTCTAATAAATATAGCAAAGTCTGATCCACTCATATCAATTTCAGGCTTAAAGTAACAGCTTCATTTTATCCTGCACACTCTTTTAGCTCATAGTTTTTATGGCACATTTACTGTTATGGTTCACTCTCATCTACCTGTTACAGTAGGCAGCTCTATTTAGGGAAGCGCTCAGATAAATGGTTAACCCACTGTACACCAGCTGTCTGGAGCAGCAGCTAAATAGATATATGTTTGTCTTAGATAACAGGAAAGTAAATATTGGACTTCTATTCATCGGGTGTGCAGTAAAACAATTTAAAATCAGTGCTAGTGTTGCTCTGTGTCAGCTGGATAAATATGATATAATATATATGGTCAAGCTCTCTCAGTTATTCTGCCACCTGCTAATCAGAAATACAATATATATACAAAAAAAATTAAAATATTGCAATACTTAAATGCCAGACTACAATTCCCACAACATATGCATAATCATGACATTTGACAACACATCAATGCATAAATCTAGTGTAAAAGAATGAATGCATTTAGTTAGACGCTTTATTTATTGAGCATGTTTTAGTCCAGGTCTGTCATGTCAGTGCCCGTACAGCATACTGAGCAGCATATGGGAGCAGCATATGGGAGCAAACGGAGTGATCAATGCAAATCTCGAACAGGGAATTTAGGGAACAGAGCACACAGGTGGGGGCTGAGCAAAGAAAACTGCCCTCAGGCAGCCAATAGAGTGGCAGTGTAGCAGTAACAAGTCCGTACGGGGTGGGCTGCTGAGAGACGCTTCAATTAGGATGATGGTGATGACAGTTTGCTACATTTCACTCAGAGAACTTGTAGATTAGGATGTAAAGCCGATTGAAAACAGTTAATTTTGGTGTCAGCGCTCTGTCTCATCACTCCCTGCCTCCCTGGTGCAGGATCAATTTTTTACATCCACACAGGGGCGTGTCCAGAGGGGGGCCTGGGTTGGCCAGCCCAAGTGCCACCCCATTACCCTTACTCCTTTCGCATGTCATGCTAGCGTGCTAAATGTCAGCATCATTTTTAGGCTAAATTTTAGCATGGACATTTTCAAAGGGATCCCTTGACCTCTGACCTCAAGATATCTGAATGAATATGGGTTCTGTGTGTACCCAAGAGTTTTCCCTTCACAGACATGTACACTCAATGCTAATCCCATGCAGTTCTGGGCAAAGACATGGAGTTTTGCACGTGGTATAAATGTGATATTGTTTAATAATTTCTGCACACTGGGGTCCCTAAACAGTGATTTCCTAAAGGCTTATGGCAGCCCCGTGGGTCTCATACAGACTCTAAAGGTTACATTGTGCGTCTGTATGAGACACTAAGGGACAAAACATCTGACAATCTGAGAGTGAGAGCGGGATCATACGCAGGCTGTTCTGTGGTTAAACAAAGTTTTGAGAGCTGTTATTTGCAAACTAACCTGAGAGCAGCAGCACTTCCTTTAGGTAACCAGAAGCCCTTGTCATCTCTTAGCTCTGTGTAAGCTTTTAATATGCAATTATTAGGAGAATGAAGCATTCAAACTGCCACTTAATCCCCACATTGATTCCTGTGACACTGACTAACCTGAGGCCAGCAGCTCATTTGCGAGTGGAATTGACTGCAGGTTGTTCTGATGTTCTGAGCCTGTGCTGCAGCACTGAGGCGCCACTGATTAAGAGCAACTAGCTGACAACTCTGATTTACAGGCTGCCAAACAGAAAGCGAAGCTGGAAACATTCCCATGTGTACTGGCTTTGAACACACACATTTACACGTACTCACCTGCTTCATCAGTGCCGAAGAGGAGGGAACTTTCTGGTCACGTCTTTTCTTTTTGCTCTATTTTTACTACTTTTATTTTTACTTTTCTGGTGCTATTTCTGGATTCAGGGGATTCACAGGGCGTCACGTCGGTTTAAGCTCCTCACTTTAGATGACATTTTACAGTACAGGGTGGTTGCTAATAATAATAATAATCCAATTAATTCAGAATGCTGCAGCACGAGTACTGACAGGAACTAGGAACTCTCTCCTGTACTATACTTCTCTGCACTGGCTCCCTGTAAAATTTAAAATAGAATTTAAAATCCTCCTCCTCACCTATAAAGCTCTTCGTGGTCAGGCCCTTTCATATCTTAAAGGGCTCATAATACCCTATAACCCCTCTAGAACACTGCGCTCTCTGAATGCAGGGCTACTTTTGGTTCCTATAGTCTCTAAAAGTAGAACAGGAGCCAGAGCCTTCAGTTACCAAGCTCCTCTCCTGTTGAAACCAGCTTCCAGTCCTAGTTGGGAGGCAGACACCCTTTCCACATTTAAGAGAGGCTTAAGACATTTCTCTTTGATAACGCTTATAGTTAGGGCTGGATCAGGTGAGTCCTGAACCATCCCTTAGTTATAGCTATATAGTTCAGACACCCTCTCCCCAGCTCCTCTCCTGTGGAACCAGCTTCCAGTCGTGGTTCTGGAGGCAGACACCCTCTCCACATTACCAAGCTCCTCTCCTGTGGAACCAGCTTCCAGTCCTAGTTGGGAGGCAGACACCCTTTCCACATTTAAGAGAGGCTTAAGACATCCAGAATTGGTTCTAGCAAACTGGAGATCCTGCAGCTAATGGCCCGAGCTCCCAATTAGTTATAATACACTTCTTGGGGGCATATCCTAAAGAGTGCCTTTTGCTCCTCTTAACAGACACAAAATGCAATTAAAGCTGCAAGCAGCGTTGGGTGGGCCCTCGCACTCCACGCAACTCGGGGCGTGCTGCGGCTGCGTCACGTGCAGGCGTGCGGACCAAAACATGAAAATTTCACGTAAATCAGATCAAACTTTCCATGCAGCGCTCACTTTCTGTTGCCAGTAGGTGGTGCTATCACTATATCTGAATATCGTCATGTAGACGTGTTCAGGGCAGGACTCTTATCAAACATGTGAAGCTTCATTGAGATTGGACCATGTACACTGAAGTTGTGAGGACGTGTTCAGGGTACT
>JAGRRF010005588.1:22427901-22439585 GCA_019097615.1 Morone chrysops | reverse complement strand
GACAGCAGCAACGAAAGGGGACAGCGAGCAATGACAACAGTAACTGTAGCAATAATACACAAGTAGTACAAGTAGTCCATTCTGTAAAGACACAGGAAGTCAGGTATACTAGCTTCCATACAAAACACCTGTTTATTCACTGATATCACTTGTTAGTTTAAGTTTGTAAGTACAAGATGACTCGCTCTTTTGTTCTTTGATTTCTTCTTTTTATTGACTGAAGCGAAGTTGACTTTAGGAGAACAGGTATTGAAATCATTCAGAACATTATCAAGAGACTCAGACAGATATGGCTGTAACTGGCAGAGGTATATGCTCAAAATTAATAACAACATGAACAAAACTCTCCTGTAAATCTTAATAAATAGATCATTTTAATAGTTAATGACACCATTATTATTACTTTTAATGAATCATTCACTCTGTTGTATTTTTATGTCCCCTCAGCTGCTGCCACTGGCTCACCTTAAACACCGCCCAGAAGTGAAAAGGGGAGCTGTGTATCTTCCTGCTAGTAAACAGCCGCTTCAACACCTGGACCCCTGCATCACCTCCCTGTGGTAACAATGATAACAAATGGCTGGCCCACCGGAGAGAGAAGACAATGTGGAAGACCAAGAGTCAACATTCCTCCAGAGTTTCCATTAGGACAAAGAAGAAATGTTCCCTCCCGATCAGATCAGACGACTGGACAAGAGATGGAGAGCACAATGTTTGGGTCAACAAAGTAAGTAAAGCCTTTTATTGAGACTACAAACACAGCTCTCGTGACTAATAACATTACATACTGTATGTAGATGATATTGATAATGTGATATGTTATGTGTTATATATTGACTTGTTGTTGATGTCAGGGAGGACTCCTGTATCTGATCCTGGATGTCAACCAGCACCACAGCAGTCCACCAAACACTCTTCTGCAATAAAGCTGCCTCCAGACTGCCTCAGCCATGAGGATGAATGGCCTCCTAAACTCACCTGTGCAAGTGAAGCTGCCACTGTGTGCTTCCTCTGTGGTAGCAGATGTGTGAAGCTTCTCACACACATTGACAAATCTCTCAGCATTTGCTCGCCTCCACATGCACAAATGAAGATGCTCAAGAGAGAGAGAGACAGAGATATTAACATTGTCTATGTACTGCAAATATGAGTGCTTATTATTGTTTATGGACAGTGGACAGTATTTTATATTATTTTGTCAACAATTGTTTCCATGTACCTCCATCCAGTATTTGTCCTTTTTTACAACTTGGTTTGGTGTTGAATCCAATCAATTGACTGCATAACATGATCCAGTGTTCTGTGAAATGTTCTAAAAGCTTCCTAACAGCTTCTCCACCAGGAGCCTGAGTTATCTGGATAGGTTTGTAAAACCCAGAACAGATCTTTTGACATCAGTCCATGTTCCAGATTTGAGCAGCTCCTACATATGTAACATATCTATCTCTCTCAAGAAGATCTCATTGTGAAGACTAGAAGCACAACAGAATGGATCGTAGTGAGGTCTTTGTTCACTCCAAGAGATGTCTGTCAAACCACACACTTTTCTGTCAACACAAATGTTTGGACAAATCCATCAAGGCTAACAGGAACATTTTATACATATCATTTATAGTATGTGTATATATGAGGCTGAGTTTGCACCTCGTCCCATTTAACATAGTTAACATGTTTCAATATCACTGTACGTCATTTTCAACATTTTCAATAAGCAGCTGATATAAAAGTCCAGATTATGTAAATTTCGTCCTGAACATCCAGAACATCATATTCTATCATATTATAGTCTTTAAACTAAAGAAACCAGAGAAATTAGCGTAAAATCCAATCCAATTTCTGGTGAAGCATTAAAATAGCCTGAAGGTAATGAGGTCTACAGTTTGGGAGGGTTAGACACAGATTGGAGTAGTGGACTGTAGCTCTCTAAGCATACAGACAAATCAGCACAGGAACAAGTCTGTAGTTAAATCCATAGTGTCTTTACAATCTGGCTTTGAAGATCTTGAACAAAAAGCAAATAAGATACCATCATTGTCACCTTTTAGGTAAATACAAGATCTTTGCACATTGGATTGATGTTCACTATGTAAAGCTCGTTTTTATATTTTGTTGCCTCTGAGCCTTTCTGCAAAAGACCAAAGACTTCAGAGCAGCTTCAAGCAACAATTGTGAAGTTAAATTCTGTAAAACATATTTTGCCATTTACACCATAAATGATAAATAGAAATAAAAGTCACAAGGTAGGAGCTGTAATCACTTTTTGGCAAGTGCAAAAGTGGATTTTATGGGTTGTATTGTACTTTTAAAGTTATTTCAACTGGTTCAAAAGACTGGCTGAGCTATAAACTTTAAAATTCAACTGTCATGAGTGAACTCAAGTCATTTTTTTAACTAGAAAAAGCCTGTCAGTGACAAGATAGGAACTGCAATCAGTTTTAGGCAAGTACATAACTGCATTACATGGGATCGTATTGTTAAGTATTGTTAAGTAAATATTAAGTATTTCAATTAGTACCAAAAACTGGCTGAGGTATAATCTTTAAAATATAACTCTCAGGAGTGAAATAATGTCACTTTAAGGCAGAAAAAACTTTAAGTGACTCGGTAGAAAACTGCATTCCATGGGTTATATTGGCCCTTTAAAGGTGTTTCAACTGGTACAAAGGACTGGATTGGTTATAATCTTAAGTGTAGAAGGGGAAATAATGCAGGGTAATATCAAGGATAATCGCAAAAAAGATCATTTATTTATTTATTTAGTATATAACCCATCCATAAATCATGTTAATAACAGTCTAATTTCCCAATGCCTAAACCAGGATATGAGACACACACAGGAAACAATAGCATACCTATTGCCTCTCACGAGAAGGTCATGCCTGATTATTATAAAGTGCAAACGCTTGTGATTGTTCAGTTACAAAAACCGTTAAAGTTTCACAAAAACAGCTATATATAAACTGGGCGCTACAGCTGTAACAGGGTGCGTGATGACGTATGTGGTTACGTACGGCACATGTAACCATAGACATTCATACAGTTGCGCAACTCCCTCTGTCCTGCACGTTGACATTGGGACAGTAACCTGACGGAAGAACACTCTCTGCTGACTCTAACAGGTTATTCTCTCTCTTGATAGTGTCAACCCTACTGTATTATTAGGCCGTTACACAATAATATAAATAAAGAGGCGTCCTGTGTTGCCAACGTGCCACGGTAAGAGGATTTTACGTCTAAAAGCAAAGAAGACAGCCAACATCCAACAACAGCTAACGTTAGCATAGCTGTTAGCTAGTCCGGGGTAACGGTAATGAAAGCAGCTAGTGCTAGTAGCGACTTAGCCTGGTAATCAGAATGATTTGCTGTCTCGTTTCACTTTATTCTTTTCATTCTATGTGAATGGCAGAATAAATTACAGACGTTGTGGGGGAGGACTCTGGTATGGAAACAGTCTAATAGCTTCCGTTGCTAGCTAGTTAACGTTAGTTGTACCAGAGAATGTCTAAACCCTCCGTAGACGGGCTCTGGTTGGACAGAACTTCGATGCTAATGCTAACCGTGAGGTTAATCAAGGATAACTGCTGGCAGGAAGTCAGCCTGTTCAGTCATTCTGGCAGTTAGCATTATTATTCCTATTATCATAGACATAGGAACTCACTTAAATAATCTTTCGATTTACTAATTTATCATAACGTTAGCAAAACTCATTGTTTGTTTCTGTTTTTATTTGTTGTTGTTAAATGATGTCTTTGCCTTGTGCAAAGCTCTTTAAATCATGTCTTATGCTAAAACACACACTGTCCTCGCCTTTTAACAGGTAACTTTGTTTAAAAAACTACACTGATACATTAGGTTAGAAAATATTCTAAGGCAAGTTATTATTTACACAAAGCACTTCTCTACAGGGAGCTGGGTTTCTTGAGAAATGTTGTCTTGTAGGATTTGATTAGCTCGATAGCACCCTGAGTATCTGCTGATACAGTCTGATGCTGTCTCTTCCCTTTCCTAAACAACTAAGCCGGTAATAATACATTTGTATGGATGCACTTTACTTGATCTAGCTAGCCGCAAAACATCCTCCTCAATCTGTGAAACAAATATTTTACAGCCGAGAAGGAAGACATACACAGCCCACGTTTACTTAAGCCTTTATGTAATAGTTTAGCCTAATGGATTGTATTGTATCCAATATCTGATCCAGTGATTTTGGCCCAAACTGAGTCTGATCAAGCTTTGAGGCCAGCATTCATTATTGCACCGATTTAGATATGAAGTGGCTTAAGTGCCTAGCTCCAGTGATTACACCTAGTTATCTGTACCATCTGACATAAAGTGTACTGACTAACCAAATGTGGTGCGTGCGTGCGTATGTGTGTTCAGTTTTCTTCATTGGACAGGACAGAATGGGAGCCTCCTTGTCCACACCTGCTGCTCCTACAGTCAGGGCAGAGGCCACGATGGCCGTTCCTCCTCAGGGCTGCCCCATGCACCAGGAAGCACAGCCTGTGAAAGGTGCTGGCGCGGGGGATTGGGCCGTTAACTGCTATTACATCATAATGTCATGTTACCTTATATCATACCACTAGCTAAAATTGTACATATTGTAATATGCCTGTATCTTCCTTTCTTAGTGTCTCTACCTTCAGAGTGTCCCATGCATCAAGCTCAGCCTGTCAGAGGTATCACTTTTAAAATCAATGCCATGCCTATTCAATTATTTGTGAAATGCTTTTACCACTTTAACAAATACATTTCTCGTAAACACTTTCTGTAATTTGTTGTTTGTGCAGTTACCATAAAGCTTTCCTATGCTGGATTTTATTTGTTTGAATCGCTGGTGCTACTGCTCCCTGCTGTCCTACCTCTTAAACCTTATACAACATCATACATTTACTCCTCTGGACTGCACTGTTTTGCATTTTTCAAGGTTTATTCATGTTGTATTTTTTATTACTATTAATTATTGAAAGTCCATAGGCTATTACTGTGCAGGATTTTATACCTGTTATGCCTCAATAAGATCTTTTGTTTTGCAGCGTCTCCTCCGTCAGAGTGTCCGATGCATAAAGCAGAAGCGGGTCCGGCTCACCAGGACCGGGCCTACGAGTTTGTGGAGTGTCCCATGAAAGCTGCAGCCGAGGCGAATAGTGACATCGACCCATCAAACATGGTAACACGCCACTTGAGTGTAGGAAAACACAGAGTTGGTGCTGCGTGGATGGGGATGGGAGTGAGAGTATGAATGCAAAGCATAAATAAATGGGCAGTCTGGAAAGTGCTGTCTTTTCACCATTTAGACAGGATAACAAAACAACAAGCAAACAAGATGGAACTTTTAGCGTTAGATTGCTTTCTTGTTCTAAAATGTTGCTGTCTTTAAATTAAAAAGCGTGTATGTCAGATTTTATTCTTACGTATGGGTTGTGTTGTTGAAGCGTCTTTACTCCCTGTGTGCGTGTGTACAGATGCCTCCTCCAAACCAACTTCCAGCTCCAGACCAGCCTTTCGAACTGTCCATCTCCAGAGAGGAGTCCACCATTCCCCGTCACAGCACAGAAAAGAACTGGGTTTACCCGTCTGAGCAGATGTTCTGGAACGCCATGCTGCGGAAAGGGTCAGTCCCAACTGTTCACCAACAGACGTGTGCAGAAATGTTGCACTGATATTTGGGTTTTCCAGTTTGCAACATCCCCTAATAATCTTTCATTTCTGCCAGTAACTTCAACTGTAGTGGGGGAGAGCAGTAGTGTTAGCCTGCCTGTGTTAGTGTTAAGTTTATGGTCACCATATATACAGTATAAAATATGGTTTGGTATGTTTTCAGTACAGGTGGGAAAACAAAAAATAAATTCAATCAGAATCTTAAATTGGCTTTATTGCTAATGCTTAGTCTGCACATAACATGAACTTTAATGATTGCAGTGTCCCACTTGTGTAGATTGGCTATAGCAGTAAATAAACTGGTTCTTTGGGAGTCTATATCTGGTTGAACGGTCGGCCTTGTTTGTGCTGCAGGTGGCGCTGGAGTGAGGATGACCTCGCTGCTCAAGATATGACCAACATCATTAAAATCCACAATAAGAATAACGAGCAGGCCTGGCAGGAGATCCTGAAATGGGAGGCCATGCATGCAAGGTGAGTTCACTCAGTGTAGAACTACAGCTTTCTGAGACTTTGTTCACTGACATGATCTGCCAATATTAATGGGGATTTGACGAGTACTTCATCTTGTGTTTTCTTGTAGAGAATGTCCATGTGGGCCTACCTTGAAGAGGTTTGGTGGTAAAGCCAAAGAGTTCTCTCCCAGGGCTCGCTTCCGCTACTGGATGGGGTGAGCTCCTTCACACTTTATCTGCCTGTGTTTTAGTCCTTAACTGAGACAGTGTCCACAGATTTGCCCAATGGTGCTTTTAAAGCGCCACATACCAGCCTCCCATATCTTATTGCAGTCAGTTAATTTCTCTTATGCTTCTCCTCATTAGCTACGAGCTGCCTTTCGACCGCCATGACTGGATCGTTGACCGGTGCGGGAAGGAGGTGCGCTACGTCATCGACTATTATGACGGTGAAATCAACAAGGACACCTACCAGTTCTCCATCCTGGATGTACGGCCCGCCTTCGACTCTTTCAATGCCGTCTGGGATCGCATGAAGGTGGCCTGGTGGCGCTGGACCTCCTAAAAGACATAGACACATGCATGCACATATAGGTCACCACGTGGATTCACACACACACACACACACACACACACACACACACAGTACAAAGGACTGTGAAACTCATTTCAGCTCTTTACAGGAGGTGCAGTGCTGTGGAAACAAGACTCATGAAGAAAAAGAAATTAGACTAACTTAGCTTAAGCAGGACATTGCTCAGTTAGGCTGTGTGAAGCTTCATCTGCTAATCCTTTTGATTTCAGTGGAAAGTATAATTTTGGGTTTGCATTGTGGTGTTTGTCAGACTGGTCACATGTGGCTCATAACTGTCTCTGGGGATCTGTTCACTGCTCACTTCAAATCCACATATTTTACAAATGAAGCTCTTTAGAACAAACAACAAATGGTTGTATAATGTATTCTGTGACCCTGGAGGAGCTTTGTCCAGTCTGAGAAAATAACCCTGATGACATCATTGTGACATCATCAGGGTTAAATCAAGTAATTGTTCTTTGAAAGCAAACATTTACATTCAGAAAAGTGCAACACCACAGCATTTTAAGAGTTCATTACAATATAGCGTACAATCACTCAAGCTCATATGGTTCCTTTGCAGTGAGAATATCATTTAATCTACAGTCTATAGGAATTTAATGTTTGCCTTTATTTGATGATTGAAAAAGGGACAGGAAGTGCAGGGAGAGCTGGGTTGTTGTGGTCTGCCGTATTTTGGTCTCTTTTAGTTTTTCTTTCTAACTGCTGTGTAAATGACCTTTGAAAAAGCCAGCTAACAACCAAACCAAAAAATATTCCCAGTCAATAACCTGCAATGTTAGGATTGTCCAGGAAGACTGAAGCTTGTTTAGAGGGGTGATGATGACTCCAGTGGTAATTTGGTTGTCCTGACAGTAGACAGTAGCTGTGTTTCCTTCAGCATATTTGATATAGTATCACATTAGAAAGGTTTGATGGAAACTGTAAAATACCAAGAATGTTTTTATGCTCACTTGAGGTGGTTCCTCTCTTTTTTTATTTTTTGAAAGAGTTAATGCTCTTAAAACAAGAAGGGAACACTACTTCTGACATAGCAAACATTTAACTTCAGTGGCTCTATAATACATCCATGATCTATGCACAGGTTTGATAGAACCTTCCCCACATTAACACATGAAACTAACACGAATGTCATGTTTCCATCCTGTTTTCAGTTTTTCTCCCCACAGTTTTGAGCTTCCACTGGCACTCTCTTAAATGATCTTGTTATGCCCTCTTCCTCTGGTTTTCTGACTGTAGAATTGGCGCCACCTACAGCTTATCTCTATGAACCAACTCCTAATGATTACAGTAGTGGATGGAAACAGGCATTCACATTTCAGATACATATGCATGGAAACACGACTATTGCCATGACCTGCTGACTTTCACTAGTCTGTCTGTCTGTACAGTGTGTATGTGCTTTGATTGTAAGGAAGCAGTGAGAACCTCCTCCCATAATGTCAATTATCTGGTGAACAGCTAGTGATTTTTTTTTGCAGATGAGATGGGTTTGACAGATTACCATGATGACTGTGCAATGGGTTATGGGAATGGTAGTCTAATTCTGGTAGACCTTCAGGATATATAGTTCTGTTTCTTTTAAAAAGGACAAGGATGGATATGAGCCTTGCTATTAATCCCTGTAACTGCGCAATCCCTGTAACTGTCCACATTTGCCCTTTCCCTTCTTGTTTTATTTAGTTAGCCCTTCAGTTGGACGTCAGATGCAGATAATAGTAGCTTGTTTGGAAGGAGTTCACATACTGTATCATCATGTTGTGCAGCATACTTCATATATTGTACTACTTTCCTGTTTCATGATACAAATTGCTAAAAGCTCAGTAACCCAGTTAATCTGAATTCCTATCCATCAGGTATATGACATGTGCTTGGGTTTGCTGTTGCATTGTTCATCCGCAGAATTGTGTCAGCTTCAGTATTTAATTTTTGTTGTGCTGATATTCAGACCTTTATTTATTGTTTGATGAATGAGAGTAGACTTGTGTATGCAGAACCTTCATGATTTTGTTCCCAGAAAGTGTTCTTGTATCTAAAAATGATTTTACTAGCTCTGGTGGTCAACTAAACTATCAATAAAGCTGGTCCTCTTAACAATATTTGCCTTTCTCTTGAAAACGTCACATTTATTATATTTATTTATTTACACTATATGACCTAAAAAACCTGGCTGCAGGGATTGGCTTCACAAGTATATCAGGTAAGTCTGTCTCAGTATGTGTTGCAGTTCATCCCATAGTTGGGACTGTTTTATATGCCTTTGTTGTTGTTTTTTTTCTTAATTGCAAAAAAGGGGTTACAATTCAGATGTGACTTACAGATATACAGATATATATATATGTATATGTATATATGTATATGTATATATATATACAGATATATATATATATATGTATATATATATACAGATATATATATATATGTATATGTATATATGTATATATATATATACACAGTATACAAACATAAAATACAAACAAAGTGAAATAAAGCTTTGCCAGGGGATGCTTATATGTTATTAAAAAGAGAAAGAGGACCATATGTTGACAGTTTTAACCGCCTTTTTGTTGTTGGAGCCAGAAATCAAATTAATATAATGCACAACTTCATGGAGAAACAGTACAAAATTAGGCTTTTTACTGTTGAATTTACATGAATGTGGAATGTTGCCAACAGAATTAATACATTTATAATGAAGTACATATTTTCTTTACTTTGACATCTATAAAAGCAAAATACCACATTCTTCCACAATAAGGCAAAGTCTTTATAAATATGGTCAATGATGAGTCTGCTGAAGTTTTGCCAAAATGTTCTTATGTGTAAGCAAATACCAAAAGAGGTACAAAACAGTTTCTGGGTGCTCTTCACAAAAAGAATAGTTTGTATTGATGTCTCTTTTAAATTTAACCATGTAATGATTAGCAGGGTAATATCTGTGAAATATTCTGAATGACACTCCTTTCACCTTGTTTACTATCAGGTATCTGTGAAGAATCATCCAAACCTTTTTTCCAGTTAATGTCCTTTTCAAATCGGTTCCAATAAAACATAACATTTGGAATAGATACAATTCCTTTCTGAAACAAGGCACGAATGTTCTTATTATTTCGAGGAAGTTTAGAAAGAGTTTTCCAACAGGTGATTCAGCCACAGTGGGGAGGGAGACAGAAGTGGGTGGAGGTCTGCCAGTATTTCTAAAAAGCATTATTGATCCTGATGGAATGGCGCCAAATACTATTGCAAATTCTTGTGGCGTAACTGGAATATTCTATATGCATTTGTGCACAGGGGACAAACGGTTGTATAGTGAATAGACCTAACCAAGAACAAGCCACCCTGTTCATGTAGTGTAGTTTTACCACCATCTGCTTGACGTGATGTTACATTTGTGACATTTAAAAAACAGTCTGATAAAGAAACTTCATTATTTCATAAGTCTTTGGTGTTCCCTGATATCTCATCCCATGTGCCAAGGCTGGGTCCTTGCTGCAGTGGCCATGGGTTTGACTCTGACCTGTGGACATTGGCTGGCTGTCATCCCCTCTCTCCCCTTTCCTGTCCATCTTCAGCTGTCCTGTCTAATTAGGACAAAAAGATAAAGAAATATATTTAATAATTTTAAAAAACAGACCTGAGACATCAAGCACTGATCACATCAACTCCCATGACAGAAAGGTGATGTGAAGACAGAACTGTGATGTTAACAGCCACATGCTTATATTTTATGAATTTAATTATGATTTAGGATTTAAAGACCTGAACACAAGTTATATTCACAGACCCTTCACTCTCTGATAAACAGCCTTGTCCTGCTTTAGTAAAAGTAATAAAACAAAAAAAAACTTGTATGTATGTAAGAATAATGTAAGAGTATTGGACATAAAAGTTCCAAAACATATCAGGAAAACTCATCTGTCATGGAATATTCACAGGAAATAATCTTCTTAAAATTCATCCAAACTGCTTGTTCTACAAAATTCTATAAAATATGTCACTTAGTCAGGGGTCGTCAGTTTACTCAATGATAGAAGAGGGGTCCCCCTTTGCATGTCCACGGGTGTTCGATCCCTGGCTCCTCCTGCCACGTGTCGAGGTATCCTTGAGCAAGATACTGAACCCGCTCCTCCTGGCATGTGTCGAAGTATCCTTGAGCAAGATACTGAACCCCAAATTGCTCCTGAGCACTCCTGCCACGTGTCGAAGTATCCTTGAGCAAGATACTGAACCTCAAATTGCTCCCGATGCATAGCATCGGTGTGTGAATGTGTATGAATGAGTTAGTTTTTGTTATTGATGACTTTGCCATCACTGAGTGAATGTGTGCGAAAGGGTGAATGTGGCACGTAGTGTAAAAGCGCTTTGAGTGGTCGGAAGACTAGAAAGGCGCTATACAAGTACAGGGTACAAGTGTGTGTGAAAAAACAATTTCCCCCCAGGGGATCAATAAAGTATATCTTCTTCTTCTTGTTCTTCTGACAATTGATCCTCTTAAATGTTACACACTGGACCACTGGAAGTGTTGAAATTTTAACATACATCCATCAGAGACAAAAATAAGATCACTAGAGAATTTTTGTGTTGCACACTAAAATTCTCTGTTAGTTGTAACTTCTATAACTTTTTGGTTATTTGGACAGGCCTGAGTGCATTTTTCCTGCAGTTTTTGCTGCAGTTTTGAAGCTGAACACAAGAGGGAGGTGTTTCACTAGGATTGGCATCTTAGATTTGTAGGAGAACAGCATAGTGCATTTTCTGTCACAAGTCTCCATTTGATTCTGTCATTCTGTCTGACGGCTCATGTCAGTGTTCACTACCTCCCGGATAATTAAGTTCTTCTACTTTATCCTGGTTTCCTTTCTTTATGACAGGTGTCAGCAGTTAGGTTGTACCATGGGCCGGTTTTTCAGCATTGTTCACTGTGGATTTCAACAGGCTTTTACTGTTGTGCTTGCTGTTAAAACCTTAAATGT
>JAGRRF010005588.1:22391969-22404923 GCA_019097615.1 Morone chrysops | reverse complement strand
CAGGGATGGGAACAGTGAAGCAGACTCAGCGTTGGATACGGCACTAGTGCCTCGTACCGCTATATTATATTTTTCTACTTTTTTTTATCCATCATGAAAACTGCATTTGAAATAATTCCCCCCTCACTACAGAGCTTTATGTATTTGCAGCTCTGTAAGAGCTCTAATCTCCAATATACACCCACAGGGCAAACACAGTCTTCTACATCTGAAGCCAAAAAGCAATTAAAATACAGCCTTTAACACACTAACAATTCTACAGCCAACCTGCCTACTGTTCTGTTCAAGTACACTGAGGCTGCATTCAGGTGATATCAGATGTTCTGTAAATACAAGTATCGGCTGTGGAGTCCTGTTAAAGAAGCCATTTGTTTTTTGGGGACTTCCCAGTGCTTTAGATAACACTGCTGTGGGAGACCGTTTATCTATTACATTACACTAATATTGTAATACTAAGGGACAATAAATAGAAACGGTGTGAACGTTAAACCTCATTTGAAGCCAACTACATGAGTAAATGGTAACTGGAATGTACTTGTATAACACCTTTCTAGTCCACTCAAAGCACTTTTACACAACACGCCAAAATCACCCATTCACATACATTCACACATACATACATTCAGTGATGGATGAAACAGAAACCCAACCCAGTGGCAGGTAAGAATAATGACATAGAAATAGCCAGTCAGTGATGGTCTAGTTCGCTTATCCTATAGAGGCAACAGTATAAAAGTGAGACTGTTTCATAACCAGTCAAAAACTCCTTGTAGTGTGTTAAAGGTCCAGTGTGTAACATTAAAGAGGATCTATTGGCAGAAATGGAATAAGATATCCATAGGTATGTTTTCATTATTGTGTAATGACCTGAATAGAAGAATCGTTGTGTTTTTGTTACTTTAGAATGAGCCGTTTTTGTCTAGAGTGGGAGTGGGTCCTCTTCTACGGAATTCACCTTGTCGAACTGCCATGTTTCTACAGTAGCCCAGAACAGACAAACTAAACACTGGCTCGAGATAGGGCGTGGCAGAAAAAATCTTTTATATATATGTACAGTATATGCTTTAAATGAAAATGTCCTGACAGATTAGATGGATTTCAGGACTCATCCATTCAGGATAGCCTCGTTACTCCAGATGATTTTAAACTTCTCCACTTGTCTTGTAAAAGTTTTCCAGTCTGATGTTAAAACACACAACACTATTTACCTTTTACTGATGCTGTCGCCGTGTTGAGAAATTTAATTATTCCTGCTGCTGTGCCATCCCAGTGTAAAATTACTCCCAGCTCCTCTCTCAAGTCAGAGAGATGAAACACACATCATTTCTGCTGCTGTGTGATCACTACAGGTGTTTGACCAACTACACAGAAAATCTGACACAAGTTACACGTTGTTGTAGGCAACTCCTTCATCAAACAGAACATCAATGCTGAAGTTTCTGCGCTCAGAATCTTTCTCAATGACATTAAAAATTTAATTTTGATGCACATATCAACCTGCAGTAGTAGTAGTAGCAAAATAAAACAGGTCAAAATAAACATTAATAAAGATGTTTAGTGATGTTGGAGAGTGTTTGCCAACTAAAAGTGCTCTGCACCTGAATTAAGAAGTGGTCTGATGTCTTAACACAATTTAGTGCCAAAATTAGCACCCAAATTGCACTGTGCTGCCTAATTAGCATAAAAACAGGCCTAGTTGCACCATACCAGGAAATTACCAAAGCAGTGGGCAAATGCAAAAAGTACATACTTGTGCCGGAGTAAAAATGCATAAAAACTATTTGCCCTTGCACTGGCTTTGCAGGAAAATAGAGCCCCAAGTTGTTAAAGTAATTATTTTGCATATGGTATCATACTACCAAAGCAGCAGCAAGTACTACAAACTACCAGGACTTTAAAGTTCCACTGTGTAACATTTAGCAGAAATGGAATATAATATTCATAGGTATGTTTTTATTAGTATATAATCACCTGAATATAAGAAGAGAAGTTTTTGTTACCTTAGAATGAACTGTTTTTATCTACAGATGCTACAAGTTGCCTGCCACGGAGTCCACCATCATGTTTCTACCATAGCCAAGAAGGGACAGACCAAACACTGGCTCTAGATAGGTGTGTTGGTGCTTCTCATGTGTTCTGTGGCAATTGTAGTTTCTCCGTCATGCTTGGAAGGAGCGGGTGAGGAAGTTGCGATCTTTTATTACACAGCTAGACGCCACTAAATCCCAGGAGGCCACTTTTCATGTGCCAAATCATTGTGGTTCGTATACTTGAGCAAGATACTGAACCCCAAATTGCTCCCAATGCTGTGCATTGGTGTGTGAATGTGTATGAATGAGTTAGTTTCTGTTGGATGGGCTTTGTCATCACTGAGTGAATGTGTGCGAAAGGGTGAATGTGCCATGTAGTGTAAAAGCGCTTTGAGTGGTCGGAAGACTAGAAAGGCGCTATACAAGTACAGGTCTATTTACCATCACCAGTTTTTGACGAGTTGGGAGTGACAGCGTGTCGTCATGGAAAACAGTTTGACTTCTCACACAAGAAAGAGCAAAACAAATTTCATTAAGGAGAAAGCCATGATAGTTAGCTAGCATAAACAAAACCAGAAGACTGGAACATAGTTGTTATTAATGCTATTAATTACACTTTTGTTTTTCCTGTTATGACAAGCTAAAATGTCTTCTGTTAAAAGCATCAATTAAATCCTCTGGCATTGCGCACAATCAGCTACAAGTGAGTGAAACATCAACCAGCTGCTCACAGTGTAAGGTTAGATTTACTGGTGTCTTTAAACCCAATGATATTGATTCATCTTACTTTTATGGATTTGAATTCCTCCATTAAGTGAGATAAATGAAATACTGGAGACTAAGAAACAGCCAGACAATAATCTGTAATGTCACTGTCAAATTTCTAACGTTGCTAAAATCCTTTCCAGGAGAAATGGCCCCGTTCTCGAGTGTAGGACTATTAGTGCTGCTATTAAATGAAGCTATTTTAAGAGCAGTGCCTCAGTCAAGTCTCTCCACAGTCATTAGAGCCATTGTAGGTTCTGTCTTTTCTGAAACTGAATTAGCTTTGGGGAACTGTCTGCATGCATCACATGTATCAATCAGGCTCTCAGAGATCACAGGAACATTAACAGATGACTGATATCTCAAATATGTACAAACCATCACTCATTACACTACATGTGAGCTGAGGTAATCAAGCACTGCCAGTGCAGTGCAATGAAGTGTGACATATCTTTCCTCTGTCCACCAATGTATAAGAGCCTTTTTTCCATTCTTCACCTAGCAGCTGCTGGGAAAAGACTGATAGACTTCTCTTAATCCTCCTTGTAGGCTTCAAGCCTTAGCGAGCCACATTTGCAGGAGAAAAGGATTCAATCTCAACTGCAGCTATTTCCCTGACGGCTAGAGAGGAGCTCTGTCTGGTCAAAGGGGCGTTCTATTGGTGTCAGCTGCCTAACACCCTGTTAATGGAAGGCATGAACAACCCAGGTCTTTTCCCTGGACTCTTTTTACTTTAAGTCTCTCATTCAGGCTTCAACCTGGTAAACCTGGAAGCATAGGAGGTTACTATAAAGGACTTCTGATTGGGGCATTTTGTGTGGTCATCCCCGGATTAGTGGGCTAAAATCTTTAATCTGAAACTTTTCAAATTGTTCCTTATGTTTAAGGCACTATGAATGTCTCGGGGCCATTACATGTGCACCGATATTAACACAATATCACATCTCCCCCACTTCATGACATGTTTTTTTTACCTTTCTAAATACTTTTGATTTACTACACGGTTGGACAAAAGCTTGTTGGATTATTTACTATTTTGATGGTTGGGGATTGATGATGGATTCATGGATTAAGGCAGTTATAGCAAATTATGGCAATTCCACACAAAATAAAATAAATAAGGACCAGTAAAAAACATCAGGTACAATAATTAGCAGGTCACTGGTACATTCTGTCCAGCATAGCCCTGACACTTTCTCACCAAGGGTTGCATTTTAATAGAGCAGTTCATTATGTGGTTTCACCCTATGGTGACTTTGGAGGATGAGCCTGCATCTTAACTCTCTTTCATCACATTGTCTTCGACTGTAGGGGATCACACTCAGGCCTAACTCTAGCCCTCACCACAGGCAGGCCAGCCAGTAACCCTCTTGCTGAGCTGTGGGTTTAGTGTCTTGGCGTCCACAGCCTTGGGACACTCTCTGATCGAGTGTATGATCCAGTGCAAAGCAGACAAAGCACAGGTGACTGGCTCTGCTGTGGTAATGACTAGTGTGTTTAACATCTCCACAAACACCACAGGGCACAAAAGGTTTGACTTTGGTCTTTCGGCTCTGTCGGATATACACATCACTCCTGCTAAGTAATCCAGTCTGCTCTAGCATAGTTATTGTGTGATCGAGGTGATCGACCTTCAGCCTGCTGGCTTGCAGATGGGGCAGGATCAGAGACTTGTGATGCCGTAACAGGTTTACTGTCAGGTGTCATATAGTGCTGAAAGAAACCGGCCAACAGGGATGCATGTTGTTTGTCTCTGCTGTGCTCAACAAGCTTCTCATGCACATGGAAAGCCTGTTGTCATTCCCAGTGCGTCAAACATCAGCAGGGAGCTTCATCGTATCACTAATTCGGAGCACAGACTGCAAGCCAAACACATGTCGACCCTGGACTCCACAGAATAAACAAAACTGGGAGAATACAATAGTTTGGTCCATGAACTTCATCTGATAGTGACCGTTTCAGTGATATTTAAATATCTGTTCCGGAGCAGTTTGACTGGTCTGATCACCAGATTGGCCACTAAAGCATGACGTCGGTTTGTTCTTTAAAAGTTGATTCCATTTCAACTTCTCTGTTGCAGGTTGCTGCGTTTTTTTCTGGCTAACCATGCAGCCCCCATCGCTGCAGTCAAACACACAACGACACATTTCGATACAGCACCTAATTTGTCCTGAAACGGTTTGAGATGCAGCGGTCTGTCATTTAACTGCAGTGTAACCCATCTGCATCAGGTACAGCTCAAACTGATTCAGGACACGGAACTCGTATTTTCACAGTCCCTGCACACCCATGTACACCCACACAGGTGATTTTAATTACTGTGCCTGATTAGAACTCTTCCCAGGACTGTGTTGGCGTGTGCAGACTGTGCCTGATTGACCTTTTCCTCAGTCTCCTGCTATCTTTTTTGCTATTTCTGGCACAACGTCACCTACTTTCAAGGTGCACAGAGAAGGAAATAGAGGTTGAAAATACAGAAACTCTTTAAAGTATAAAGATAAAACTTTTTAGCTTTTTGGCAACGTTTCCACTACTGGCCTTTGTCTAGGTCATCATACAACACAAAAGAACAGTTAGTATTCAGAGACTATTTTCAGTATTCAGGTACTATTCAGTGAGTTTAGTATTCAGAATATGACGTGCCTTAAAACGTGGTTTCTTAAACTTGAGGTAAAGGGTGTTCCAGTGATCAATATGGGTTCCACCATATTTGGTCCATGCCTTTTTTTGATTCTATAAGGGAGGTATTTTTTCCCCTTTTATCAATCAAAACAGCCATTAATGAGCACAGCACCTGATCAGTTTGAAACGCTGAACAAATCAAAGATGTGGGCAATGATACAGAGGTCTGGAAGAAACCAGGAAGTCCATTTTATGTTATATTGTGGTATTTGGTGATTTAAGGGCTACAGTTGTTTTTAAAAAGTTCTTCATCTTATCTGGCTTCTTTTGATTGGATAGATGGTACAATAAAATAATAATAATAAAATGTTTTTTTTGGGGGGGGGGTTATTTTATTGCCTTTACTATAGTGACAGCTGAAGACAGACAGGAAAGGGGGGCAGAGAGAGGGGGGCAGAGAGAAGGGATGACACGCAGCAAAGGGCTGCTGCAGCAAGGACTCCACTTTAGCCTCGGTACATGGGTAGCCAGTTTTGCTAAAAAACTCAGCCACTCGCTGATTTAGCAAATGACCGAGCCCTCTAAAAAAATGCAATAATATATTTTTTAGTTCTATTTAAAAAAGATTTAGGGCCATTCCACCAAATCTGTGCCATTTCAATGTTGTAACTTCTCAAAACTTTAGCTACACTATTTTATTTAGGATGTAAACTTTGAAGACCTGAACACAAGGTAAATTCAAAGAGCCTTCACTCTCTGATAAACAGCCTCATATTACATTAGAAAAAGTTGAAACAACCAAAGAGCTAGTAGTACAATGAGAAAAAAACAGTGAATTTATCAAAAAAATATATATGATTGTTAAAAATCCAAACATACATAATACATCAGATAATGATATAAAAAAAACACACAAAAAACTCTGACATCTCTGACGCAATATGCTAGGAAAATAAACTGCTCAAAATAAATCCAAATCTCTAGTTTTACACAGACTTCCTGCAGTTACTGAGTTCACTGTTTGGGTTCATTGTACAGTTTGTCAGTTGTTCTCTGCTGTTATTGTTATTATTGAATATAATATGAAATATCCATAAAATATGTCACTTAGTCAGTTTGCTCAATGATAGAAAATGTCTTTCTATGGAAAAAGTTTGGGAACCACGACTGCTTTAAGGTAGCTTTTTTTTGTATGTGTGTGTTCTAGGTAGTTTTTATTCGGGTTTTACATAATGTATCTTCCAATTGCAATTAGAAAAAAGGATACTTTGTGCCCTCGGGACGCAAAAGGCACCGATTTGGTGGAGTGGCCCTTTTATGTCTTCAGTAGGATCCAACATTCTTGGGGCTGAGAGCCACAGACAGGGTAAGGAAGCCATAAAGTATTGAGAGACGGACTAACACATTGTTAGTTTTTTTTTTTTCATAGGATTGTTTGACAATAAGAAAAATATAGAGTTCCATCCTTATCTTTAAAGGTGGCTGGTATTTACTATAAACACATACACACACACACACACACACACACATATATATTGTATATATAGATAAATCTACAGATGGAGGAGCCTACAGATGGTCTTTCTTTCTTCATGCTCGGCACGTTGAGTCTGTTACAGCTATACATTCTGTAGCAGTGTGCGTTCTAATTGAAATTCTAAGATGTTACAAGGTTTCAAAGCTTCTTTTTCTGAAGTACAACCATTAAACATACATCTAGCTTTTCCACAGAAGCCAGGGCTTACACTCAGAAAGTCAGAAGTCAATAGGCCATGTATTTCAAGCAAAAACAGCCGTCTCCACCAGGTCAAACCCTCTGAGCTACAGCCAGCAACCTTTAGTGACCATTTAGTCACATTTAAACATAATTTTCTCTTCAATCCCTGACTCTCTGCCTGCACCCACAGTCCTCTTGTCTCTGCAAGGTTTTTCTCTCCACCAAGATTACTGGGCCAGCTGTTAAAAGCACACCTCTGCTCTTTCTACTTCTAGTCCCATTCCCTCCCATTAAGCCCTGAGAGTCCAGGGCTCTGCTTGTCTTCTCTGCAGGCTATTGATCAGAGTCAGTGTTCTCCTCTCCTACAGATAGATCTGGAATTAGCCCAGCCGCCGGCTTTTCATTAAGAAAACACCACAGACGAATGGCAGGGAAGAGGTAAAGAGCATCAGGGCTAAGAGTCTGATAATCAAACTTGATGGTTCTCTGCCAGCTGGTCCTCTGTCCTTCATGTCAGTTTATTAGTCAGGCTGTTTGTCTGCTTTCTTGACCCGTCCAGCTTGTTTTGATTAAGGGAACTTGTGAGAAAAAAGGCGCTGAAAATAAAGTCACTCATCAACCTCAGGGAAGGTGTTGAGAACACGTTATCAGCAAGAAAAAAAGACTTTATCTTCTTTCCATTTGAAGGTATATCTGTTCCCATGTGACTTTAGCAAACATTTTGGTCTAGATGGGATTTTGATACAAGCAGATCAGCTTGGTGGCACTTCTATTTGAAGTCCTAAAAACACTGTGCTGAAAAGGAAAACCTAATTTCACTGCAGGACTAATCCTTAATGATTTTGCCCATATCAGATTCTTCATTTTATCAGAGCCTTCCCGCCACTCAGCATTGTGTTAAATAAGAATTAGCAAAAGTCACACATCAGTCTGATATATTCAAGCTGAAATCGGAACCCGGGGAAGTTTAATATCTGACAGGAAATGTTGACGGCAGGTAAACGGACTCGACGTCTCTCCTTTTCGTGAATCTGTTTGAGCACTCCTATAAATTCCTTCCAGTGAGAGTTAAGAAGCTAGGGATTACCTTTAATCACACGTTTTATTCAAGTGAGACCAAGATAGAGCATAGCACCTCTAGTTTTTTACCTTGATTCTCTTTTCTTTGGATAGAGTCTCTCTTTGTAGATCCTTCCTGACATTAGCTTTTCTGTTGGTCCTTCCTACCCATTCCTTTCTAATTTATACTTTTTACAAGGAATATGGTCATACCCACTTTAACCCCATTCCGGTAAGTGTTATACTGTACACCCAAAGACAGTGGTGGAAGAAATAAAAATACTCTGTTGCAAAAGTCCCATATAGTCCATAGTCCGAATTAAATCTATCAGAAGTAAATCAGAAAAAATGGTAGTACATTTGAAATAGCCTAGATATACTGCATATACTTACAGTATGACATCACTTATTCTATTTACTACCCCATAATTAACCCTTCCTAAGTCCCACCTCTTTTTTCTCTGTGCTCCATAAACAGTTGAGCAAGTCTCGGCATGGCTTTAGATTGCGCTGATTAAATTTGAAGTCGATCCACTAAATTCCTTAGGAGAAGTTCGTTCAAATACAGCGTGTGCAAATCGCCAGAAAGGACCACTAAATCCAAAATGGCAGACTTACTATTGGGTTTGGGATATAGCTCCCACTGTTTTTTTTTTGTGTCATAGGATAAGATCTAGGCATGCACCAATTTCTATGCATATCGGTGAAAGGGTTCGGTTTATGGGCCCCTGAGGGCCCATTTTGCCATGTTCATAGTGGACCCCTAGAAAATCATTTTTTTTTCGCCACGACTGACATGTGCGTTTCATGAGTTTTCGAGCACGGGAAAGCCTCCAAAAATGCAGTTAATTTGTTACTAAAATAATAATCCTTTCAGATACAATAGGCCAGGGACTTTGCACAGTCAGTAGTTGGGCCCTAAATATATGTTGCTATATTTTAACCATCTTCAAAATGTTTAACATTTTGTTCAACATAGATGATCCTAGCACATACCTAAGTACAGTAAGACAATTTAGTTTTTTCCCAGGGTGGTAAAGTCATGACCCGCCCTACTCTGGCTCTGATTGGTTAGTACTTGTTGCTTTCATTGATTTAGTTGCTTAGGTTTAGGCATGAAGAGTGAGATTGGTTAGGGTAAGAATGACGAATGAAGGTAAGTCAATCAGAAGCAGGATGGATCTTGACTTAGCCACCCTGGAGGAAAAAAATATTGCGAGGAAGTTAACGAAGGTTCTGACCTAGACTTGCTCAACTGTTTTTGGAGCACAGAGCAAAAAGGGGTGGGACTTAGGAAGGATCAAATGCTACCTTCTCAAAGTAGCTGCTCTTCAACTAAAGCTACACGGCCTTGCTTTAACTTAGAACTGAAAACAATGGTTATACATCCATTTACACCTGGACAGCTGCTAGCCAATTAGAATCAAGAAGCGTGTTATTGATGATTATTGAAATCTAAACCTCAATCATGGATTTTGACTGTTAAAACAAACCAAATTTGGGTTCAAATCACTTTGGCGAGGCCTGTGAATGCCCTCATTACTGCAGCGAGACTCGATTACCATCACATATACAACATGAGAAATCCTTGAAATTGTAGCAGAGTAGAGAAAATAAATCAAATATCCAGAAATGGTAATATTTGTAGCTTTGCAGGAAAAAAATATAATTAAAGAGAAAGGAAAACAGAAAAGTGGGGACTGGAGTCAAGTACTTCAGCCTTGCATTTCACCCCCCCCCCTTTCAGGCCAAATTGCTTTTTGCTTTTTCCCTGACGTCCCTTGGCGTAATCCTCCTTGTTGTCTTAATATCAAGTGGAGAGAGGGCGAGATAATGGAGCAACAGGGGAGGAGGAGGAGGAGGAGGCAGCATGGCCCTGAAGACTGTCCTCCAGGGAAATAGCCCTCCCTTGTGTCAAACACACAAGAATATTATTAAACCCCCCCCAACCCGCCCTCTATCCTCTCCATCCAATACATTAACTTGCCGTACATAATAGCCCTCATATACATAACAAAAGCCAACACACAGGAGGAGAGCTCCAAATGCTTGTGTAATGGGTGTGTAGTGAGGTATTACGCGGCACTGAATCAACCCCTGCCTGCACACTCACAAAGGGCAGCGCTCGGACCATACTGCTGACTGATGCTGTTGTTAAAGTGTACGCCTTTGTTGTTGTTGTCATGATTGGTGCTTGTTTGCGATGTAAAGTACTTATAGGAAGATGGCAGCATAGTCAGCCGTGATATCAGGCTGCAGTGTAGGTCATTGTTTGGGTTTCTTTGTCGTGTAGGTTTTACCTGATCCATTATGTTGGAGAGAACACAGAGATCTCTACGGCTGATCTCTCCAAAACTCAGCTCTGCTCCACGTAGAATACACGGCTTGGTATAAATATGTTTCAGTTTGTGTGTAAATGGGTAAATGGACCTGTACTTGTATAGTGCCTTTCTAGTCTTCCGACCACTCAAAGCGCTTTTACACTACATGCCACATTCCCCCTTTCACACACATTCACACAGCAATGGCCACAGCAAGTCCATCGAACAGAAACTAACTCATTCATACACAATGTCATGTGTGAGACGTCTAAGACTGCAATGTTAATGCTGAAGTGTTAAACATTAATGTGTTCTATCAGATCAGTGGCCAGTAGAACAACATCAAGTTTGCATGCTGCTACATGTGTTTGTGTGTGTCACTGTGACCCAGCACTCACCTAGAGAACAGTGTGGGTGCTGCTGACCTGCTGCTCACACTCATACACACACCTACACACACACACACACACACACACACACACACACACAGCTGGACCACAGTGCTGCTGGCTCAGGTCTCAAGGATAGTAAGTGAAACCCAACTTAAAATGAGATCCACTGTCTGCATACCAATAGAATGGCCTCAGGGCTCACTGTGTGTGTGTGTGTGTGTGTGTGTGTGTGTGTTCTTACTTTATAGTGTAAGAGACTGCCCAAAGAGCAGAGAAAACTATTGATGCTATGATTTAGAAGAAGTCAGTAGATACCTGTGGTTAAAGTGGCATCCAGTATCCCTCTGGGGCCCCCTTAGGGTGTCAGTGATGGGTGATGGTGGGTGGGGTGGGGTTGCTGGAGGTTGTGGTGTTGAGAACACATGCCAAGGCCAATGACAGCAATATAGCTTGACCTCAAGTAAGAAAAGTATTTCTTTGGGCTTTTTCTGCACAATGCTTTTTGTAATAACACAACACAAATACAGAGTTTGGGGCGGCAGTAGCTCAGTGTGTAGGGACTTGGCTTGGGAACCGGGGGGTCACCGGTTCAAGTCCCACAGACCACAAAATATGTAGTGTGGACTGGTAGCTGGAGGGGTGCCAGTTTCACCTCCTGTGCACTGCCGAGGTGCCCTTGAGCAAGGCAACCTAACCCCAAAAAAACCTGCTCATGCTCATGAGGCGCTGGTAACGCGGCAGCCCCATCACTCCACCATCTCTCCCCTTTGCATGTCCACATGTGCATGAAGTGTGTGTGTGTGTGTGTGTGTGTGTGTGTATAAAAAAAAGAGTGAAAAAAAACAATTTCCCCCTAGGGGAATAAAGTATATCTTCTTCTTCTGTAATGTAAAGTCATAATCAGCAACTGACTGTTTCAGCTATATGTCCATTTTGCTGATATATCAAAGGATTGATTCCAAAAGTTAATTAAAGACACTTCCTGTTTTTAACTCCTGGGATGTTTCCCAGAGCTTCAAAAATCTGCCCTTTTCTTAACCCACACTTGATGTACCCAAAGCTCACATTCATTGGCTGGGCTAAACAAAGGGGTGTGGTTCAGTGATTTCCAACTTTTCCTCAACACAACCACTATAATACTATAATAGTGGATATTATGAGACTATTGCTTCATACAGTTATTTATATATTATTTTATTTATTATATATGTTATTTATGCAGCATCAAATCATAACAGAAGTTATCTTAGGACACTTTTAATATAGAGCCGGTCTAGACTGAACACACTTTATACAATTATTTATTATATAATTTATATCATACTATTTATAAGTTATCAATGTTTATCAGAGTTTACCAATCATTTATACATTTTTTGGCTGTTTTAACAATTTACAGTTACTTTTTGCTACTTTGACCACTGATCGATTTCTAGATGATTTTTTTCAATCATAAATACATTCTTAGCAAACGTTTTCAACAACTTATCTATTACGTTTTTTCTATTTCTATTATTCATTATATTATCCAGTAGTTTTAGCTAACTATTTTGACTGTTTCTACTCACTAACTAGCTAGTTTTCACACACTTTAAGTATGTTTGAAATGAAACATTTTTGACTAAATTGTAATTTTTATTATTATTATTACTCCACAATCCTTTCATGTACCCCCTAGCAACTACAGAAGTACCCTCTGGGGCACATGTACTCCTGGTTTGGAATCACTGTACTACCTGACACACCCACTTCACTACACAACAATTACGTTTTTTCAATTTAATTCAATTGTATTTGTAGTGCTAAATCATAACAAAAACTATTTCAGGACCCAACAGTTACCAAACCCCCTAAAATATCTTTCTGGATTCATATTGCTATTTTGATCCAAACCATGATCTTTTCCTGAACCTAACCAAAGTGTGTGAGAGTGTGTCATGTTTTAGGCATGTCCTGTAGTACTGTGGACCTGTAGATAGACCTAGTCAATGTATGCAGAAGTGCTGAGCTAGAGAACAAAAAACACCTGTTGGTTTAGAGACACCTCG
>JAGRRF010005588.1:22148944-22159313 GCA_019097615.1 Morone chrysops | reverse complement strand
CACTCGCATCTTTTAAATCAAAATCGATTTTCCGATTCAAAACGGTTTTTGTTACACCCCTACTAATATGTTTGCGACAGGCCAATATCAGTGGACCCATATACTGTATTGGTCGGGCTCTTATAAAAAGGAACCAACGTTATTTGTCAGTAGGAAAGTTGTTTTTGGTTGACATAAAACACACAAAAGTGTCAGCTGCCTTTAAGGAGCAGCAACCAGCTGCCAACTGAGCCACCCTGTGCAGATAGAAGCAGCTCTCGGCTGCTGCTGCCTGGCCTCCACAGATAACTCTGTTGTCGGCATGCTGTTACACCGCATGTGTATGTGTGTGTGTGTATATTCTAATGAGACAGTCAGTCACTTACCCTAAGTCACTGTCGCCCTCTGATATGATGGATATGACGTAAACTGATTCAACATTACCTATAGGACTAATCAATGACAATTCTACTATTTACATTAAAGCTATTTTATATGATCAATATTCTTGATTTAGAATGTTTAATAAGGTTTTGCTAAATAATAAAACAATTCATCAGATACACAAACTCCCATCCCTACCTCAGATCAAATCTAAGAAACCACAATCATAAAATCAGTACCTCACTACTATCACATCTATCAGTTACTACAACCCGGTCTCGCTCCAAAGTCATCAAATACTGCAGCTTGATCAGCAGCCCTTTGCTTCAAAATATCAAAATAGGAGCTGAGGCGGGCTGAATGAAACCTGGTTACTGAAAACAGCCAGCTGTGCTGCAGCCGTTAATTATGCATAACTTCAATATAATTTAAAGGGGCGAGTGAACCCCCCATACAGTTGTCATGAACAGGGAAATTAGCTAAAGAGACCAAAAGCGTTTTTTGAAACAGGCTGTAAACATGTTTATTTCTGCTGCAAAGTTGGAGTTTTTTATATGGGGCCTTATGGAGATTAACTAATTGCTGGAGCCAGCATTTAGTGCCCGTTCGAGAAACTGTAGTTTTTGTCACTTTGTGTTGTCATCATTTGCAGCCACGTTGATTGCCCCTTAGTACCAACACAGCCCCTTGCATTTTTCTAATGAGTGAGTCCGAACTGGATAATTATTCCACCAGATATTGTGAATGTCAGCAATAGTCTGCTGTAGAGACTTTTTCAGTTTTCAGTTCTCACGTTTTCAGATGGATGGATATGGATTTGGTTTAAAAACTGACTGTACTCACATCACAGCCTTTCTCCTCATTCCTTCTCCAGTGACTCCTCTCCTCTCCACTCTCCTGGCAGTGGAGGAGTGGAGCTCTATGTAGCTTTTAGCCCACAGGTTCAAGGCCAAAACACTCTGCAGCAAGAGGTTCACATAGAAAAAAAAGAGGAAGGAGAGGAAGGGAAGAGAGGCATTGAAAGGGAAGATCTTTTGTCTCTCCATCACTCTACACAGCTAGTTTTCACCAAGTACATCTTACAAGAGACTGCTCCTTTTTATATTCAATCATACAAGAATATCACAACAAATCCTTCAAACTAAAATGTTGTTTGTCAGTGTTTTCCAAAACCAATATGACCAAAATTATTTCATATAACTTGCCTGCAATTTGGTTTAAGTTTGGTTAGATTTAGGCACAAACAAACTAACACTGTCATATTTCTTGGGAGGATGGTCTCAAATATAGACTGAAACACATTATGAACAATAAACACAAAAACTGTGTGATTTACAGTTTGGACTTTTTGTCTGAAAATGTTCACTGGTGACAGTTTGTGGAGATGCGGAGGTTTTGGAGTGCACAGCATACTGTTCCTCATAATTAGAATGGACTATTTAGTGTTGGGGATCAAAGTGGATTGAAGGGGAACAGCCTGCCAAGACACAGCTATCCCCCCCCAAATCCCATGAAAAGACCCAAATCAACAATGTGTCAGTCTGCCTCTCAATACTTTGACTTTCCTACCCTGTCTGTAGCTATCAGCCTGAGGGTTGGGAACTGTAAAAACTAAAACTTGTCTGTGTTGCAATGAATTGTGGATAATTAAATCAGTGAAGTCTGATGAAGTCTGTTTGAGGCCCCTTCTGGACTGGATGAATTGTGGGTTTGGACACAACAAATACATGTCCTTGTGTTACGCTAAGTACATTTTGTCGCAAATACTTATGTACTTTTACTTGAGTAAGATTTTGAATGCAGGACATGTTGTTGTTGTATTAGGACTTTTACTTTTGTAAGTAGATAAATAGATAAATACTTCTTCCACCCCTTCTTGGGAGTAGAAATGTCACAGTGACTGGTGTTTTCCACCAACAGGGCAACCGGCTTCATTCCAGTTCAAGCTACAAGTTTGGAACTGTTCTGAACATTTCGACCAAACTTGGTTCAGAATTTGAAAAGCTGGTTCGCAAAAAGAGTCTTTTATTTTGGTAATACAGTGATTTGTATTGATTTGTATTGTAATATTTTTGAATGTTGCTGTATACCACTGAAAAGGTACACGTTAGAAAAAAACCCCAACCCTCATGTTAGAAACACACACTGCGAAAGTGCCTTCTAGGATGCCCCTATAGATAAAACATGATGAAGTGCCCTGTAGGCTGCCCTTCCAGTGGACAAAACACAATAAAGTGCCTTCTAGGGTGCTAATGCAAACCATGACTAAGCAGCTTAACCAGAAATACATCACAACTTTCTGCGTGCTGAAGCCCTTCTTATTTATTTTTGCTGATTCCACTGATAACAAGACTGTTTGGTTGTGTTGCCATAAGTTCATAGTAATGTCATTATTTGATCCTCTTTATTCCCTGGTTTACAGTTTGGCAGTGTTTTGTCACACTGCTCCATTTGGCCATATCTTTTGATATATAATGATATATTATTGTCAGTGCAAGTGAAAATATGCCACTTCACGCATCATTAAATTAACAGAAACACAGCACAACACAGATTGAACTACAATGGGTTTTTTGAACTGAAAGTGGAAATGCCAAAACCCAGTATTTAGACTAGCTCCCTCTCCACTTCTATCTCAGCAGCATGGTTTTACTCCCGTGCTGAAAAGCAATCAGCTGTGATCCACTTGTGCCAACAGAGTGCTGAGAGCTGGACTCCTCCATTACAATCAGCAGTGGCCCCACTCAGCTTTAAAGACAGGGTGAAGCTGTAAGCTAGCATTAGCTTAACACTGATCAGCAATCAGCAGCTTCTCCACTCCACAGTGGCTGGCAAAGCAATATGCACACACACACACACACGCACCCATGCATACAAAATACAGTATATACATACAGTACACACTCAAACATACAAGGTCAGTTCTGAAGATACCACACAATCTATATTAGTCAGCAGTTGGTATTATATAAAAATATCCCAGTTGATTGTGTTATAATGTTTAGCTACAATTCTTTTAGTTTTTATTAGCATGTAAAACCCCCAAGAGAGACTTGAAATGTGCCTAAAAGGCAGCATATTGACATATAAAAGATGGATGTTGGGTCTGTAATTCCATCCACTGTACAAAAATTAAGCCAAAATATCCCAGATACGGCCACTGCCATCTTCTGCCATTTGGAGCCAGAGTCTGCACAGTAGTGATTGGGGTTGGCGGCCCAGTATTAAAGTCACGCCCATACGCTCAGCCGACCCAACTGCAAGCAGGGCTCAGCTGTCATTCATGATATGAAACTCTGTTTTATAGCCTTAAATAACTAATTAAAACCAAACTGATCAGAAAAATTAACACTTGAACATAATTTCAATTCAATTATTATTGGTTATTTATAACCCACCTAGAGCCGAAGGGTCTGTCCTAGGTTTCTGCCTGTTAAAAGGCAGTTTTTCCTTGATCTCTCTCTCTCGCTCTCTTTCTCTCTCTCTCTCTCTCTCTACCCCAACTGGTCAAGGCAGACGACCAACACCTAGAGCCGAAGGGTCTGTCCGAGGTTTCTGCCTGTTAAAAGACAGTTTTTCCTTGCCCCCGTCGCCAAGTGGAAGGGTCTGTCCGAGGTTTCTGCCTGTTAAAGGCAGTTTTTCCTTGCCCCCGTTGCCAAGTGCTTGCTCGCTCTCTTTCCCCCCAACTGGTCAAGGCAGATGACCACCCACCTAGAGCCGAAGGGTCTGTCGCCCTCTCTCTCCCAACTGGTCAAGGCAGATGACCACCCACCTAGAGCCGAAGGGTCTGTCCGACTCCCTCCCAACTGGTCAAGGCAGATGACCACCCACCTAGAGCCGAAGGGTCTGTCCGAGGTTACTGCCTGTTAAAAGGCAGTTTTTCCTTGCCCCCGTTGCCAAGTGCTTGCTCATGGTGGTACTCGTTTTTCCTTGCCCCCGTTGCCAAGTGCTTGCTCATGGTGGTACTGTTGGGTCTCTGTAAATGTCGAGCAGCATAACTAAGAGATGGTTCAGGGCTCACCTGATCCCTGTTGGGTGTCTGTCCGAGGTTTTTCCTTGCCCCCGTTGCCAAGTGCTTGCTCATGGTGGTACTGTTGGGTCTCTGTAAATGTCGAAGGAGGTTCGGTCTAGACCTGCTCTATTTGAAAAGTGCCTGAGATAACTTCTGTTGTGAATTGGCGCTATATAAATAAAATTTAATTGAATTGAATTGAATACTGAAACTTCTCAAATATGAGCCAAATAAAGGCACAGTCTTGCGAAGTCATGGCTCCCATCTTTTGAGCACTGTTAAATCACCGTCAGTGACACTCAGCAGTATCTGCAGAGTTTTCAAAGTAAAAGCCAACCAGGGAATGGAGGGTTTAGCAATGACTTTCATTAACAGGAATTACTTCTATACTAATCGTGTTAGAGAAGGAAAACTCAGTGTTGTACTTGTTGTACTAATGAAAAAAGTGCTGTGGAAATGTACATCATACTGAATTTAACAAGACAGTTAACAAGCTCTTTTTCTGCAGGGTGAGGTGGCTTAACATGGACTCCAGAATACTGTAACTTCTAAAATTGAAAATTAGGTGAGAATTAAATTTGCAATGAATTCTGCACCTCTCAATACACATTGTATTGTTAACTAGCAATAAGGCCTGGCTGTGGCTTCAGTTAAATCCCCAGTTGAACGCTACGGCAACTTTAAGCAGTACCCCGTGCACTTTTTTAAAGAAAACCTTTTCCAGTACCTTTTCAGAATTTTTTTTTTGACAATACTTGCATATGATTTACCAGTATCCCCAGTTAACCCCAGTTATATTCCTCCTTTTTTAACGATGTAAAATCCATGATGAAGTGTCTCCTTACAGGTAGGTGGTCTGTGTTTATGGGACTGGTTTCTTTTTCTTCATCTGAATATTTGCAGCTGCATCAAATCTGACTTTCCCTCTCTGGGAGCATCAGTCAGTCGATACGGGGCTCCACTAAATGTGTTACTGTGAAAGTCATCCAGTTAGTGATGGGTCAGTCGCAAATGATCTGTCTCTAAGAGCCAGCTCTCTGAAGTGAACCAGGGGGATTTTTCCCCCGTTTTTTTCTGTTAAAGCCGTGATTGGTGAAGATGTGTGGCGGGGTCTGTGTATCAGACACCGAGCCAAACGCCGGAATTCCCATCAGCTCCTCGGTGGGGTCTCGGCTCTAATCGAAGACACAGACAAGTGGTGTTTTGGAGCTTCACTTATTGTTTCTGCAAACACTCAGTTCCATCCTTCTCTGTGGTCTGAGCCTTCGTGGCTGTGTCTCTGGCAAATAATGAAGCCGTCTGCATGACCTCTTTAATAAATAAAACCAAATTCATAAATTGTATTTATTCTTTGAGCAAATTCCTCAGTTCGTGTTGGATGCTGCAACAGAGGCCAGTACGTATTGGTTGACTTGCTATTGATCATTGTACGTGGATGAGGTTATTAAACTGTATTGGGACCATGAGCCACTGTCTGTCCATTCATTTGCTTTAGCATTTATCCAATTTTTCCAACACCACCAGAGAGATTTTAGAGGAAAGTTACATCTCCAACACGTACTGGTCCAAAGAGGGGCTCAACTGCCAGTCAGAACAAGATGATTTATTAGTTGCCTGCACCAGACAGTTCTGAAACACTGTTTGCATGAATTACCAACTGTTTCTACGACAGAGCAATAAGATGATATATATCATCATATCATATATATCATTTATTGTATCATATACGAAAATGTCTAAATGTCTAAAGTTTATTTTGTTCCATCACAAATCACACTCTTTTTGGAGTAATATGAAGTAAAACCTCTGTGATACTGAATGCTTTACCTGGTCCATGTTGGTAAAATATCCACCATCTCCATGTACAAGATAACGCTTTTCTCTCTCCCTGTCTGTCTCTGTTTCTCTCTGTGTTTCTCTGCAAAATGCTTAAATGATCCACTGGATGTTACCCTGGGTGGGCTGAACAAAAACAACCAATCAGAGCCAAGAAAGCTATAAAGACCCTTTGGGTTAGAGGCTTGAATATATTATATGTTTTTGTTTGGGTCCGGTGGATTCTTACAAACACCATTAGGACCACTAGGAGGAGCAAAGAAGAACCTGATTCTTTTCGCTAATTATGTGTCTCATGTTTTACTGTCAGGATATAGTGAAAGTTTCAGCAAATATGACAAAAAGTATAAATTATTTTATTTGTATAAAAGTTATCTACTACAGCTTTATTGTCACTGGGGCAATGTCAAGTACATCACCAATTGTGGAAGGTCCCTTTGGACAGACAGTATTAATCGGCTTTGATAAATCCTCTACAACCATGTCTAAATTTGCTGCCAGATCTGTCTACTGACTGGCTAACTGAAATAAAAATAGTTTTGGGTCACAGCTCACCCAAGTTTGTTTTTTACCAAACCTCTCAATTACCACTCCACCACTGGCTGGGCCCACCACCAAGTGTGGCCTGCCTGTAGACTCCATCTTTCCTCTCTGGAAGGAATGAATGATCTTCTTCTGAGCTTTTATGTTAGCATACATTGTATTTCTCCATCCACGTAATAAAACTAACAAGAGTGAATCTCAGGCCTTTGGATGTTTGCTTTTGGCTTTGTCTTTAATCCTATTTTGCTGGGATGCATTGGTGGTTTGGTGCTGCAGCCACAGCGGCTAATCTGACTCTGACTAATCTGGTTAGCCTTGTTTTTTTAGTCTGTTTGCTAATTAATGATGTGCTATTTACACTCCTCAGGCCACTGCCTTTTGTCTCAGTTTTCAGGTGCTATTACACATGAGGAAAGTGTGTATGACAGTCAGTGCATCATTCAGTCCTTTATCATGCATCATTCAGTCCTTTATTGGCCCTTTTGTGAAGTTTACATGCTTTAATTAAACACATACAGTAAAATAAATGAACAGTGATTTACTCGCAGTGGACGTAATGATGGTTGCAAATGCTTCCAGCCCATTTCCTGCCTGCCTGGCAGTGTTTAATTTTACCACAATCCACAAAAACCTTGCCACTCTTCTCCCAAGTAAATGATATCCCAACATTTGCATTCCCCCCCCAGCAATATAATCTCACTACTTTCAGTTATTACCCCGGAGCGTTCTACTTCAAACATTGATGAACACGCAGCTGAAAGAGCACACAAATGCCACATCTCTCATCAGAAAATCAAAAGAAAATCCCACACCAAAAGTGTGCTGTTATTGTTGCAGGCGGGACATCATGCTGTGCCCTCTAACTACACTTTATTACCTGTGAAATGAAAGAATTAATAGGGTGATGACGACAGGTATGGCATAAAGAACGCCTGGACATTATGTCCGGCTGGGCCCAACTGTGCTCAGTGAGATTCAGGTCTGTCAGAGCCCCACGTCGCAGACAGAAAATCATCTTTTCAGTCCCTCTCCTACTGTGAATAGATTAAAACAAGTGGCTTTATACTTTGCTACATAGCCTGTGGGATACTAACTGAGATGGGCTACTGGTAAAACAGAGGAAAAACAGCTCAAAATGGCCCCGTCTGGTTTAAAACAAAACATTGCGAAAGGAAGCTTTGCTGGGTTTTTACGTTTTTTTTCTGTTTGTACCAAGACTACAGGGAAATACCTTTTTACGTGTTTTCAGGGGCAGTGCAAACAGGATGATTGCAGGAGGCAAGAGGAGCGCCACAGGGAGGAAGCTGCTGCTTTTCTGCTTAGCATTAATAGCAAGGAATAACAGAACAAAATGCAGAGAAAGCATCTCTTGAAACAGACACAGTCACAATAAGAAAATAAAACAGCGAGTGTGTGTGTGTGTGCGTTGGGCAGACTCTGCAGTGCACAGTGCAACCACAATTAAGGCAAACTTTCACATTAAATAAGATACAATATAAGATCAGCAGTGCTGCAGTAGAAATTTAACCTGAACCCACCAACCCCCATGCACTGCCAGGAAAAACTCATTGGACTGGTTCTAGTGCTGGACCTGTCTTTGGTCCTGATCTGCTCTCTGTACAGCCAAGCCCCATGCTACTTTCAGATTCTGTCAAAAGTAAGGGGATTTCGTTGAAAATCCCCTTACTTTTTTACTTTTGATGTTGGAACTGCAGTCATTGAAAAAGCAGTACATGCAACCAAGTAGAACAATGACATTGATTTATTTAAAGATCCTTTCGAAACATGTATTAAGATATATGTACAAACAATCTGCTTAGAACAATAATGCGTGTGTGAGGACAGTGAGTCTGGAAAAAAGAATAATTTCTACATTAAAACTCTTAAAAGTCATCTACTCCTTCTATCTCATTAAAACTTCCAGAATCCTGTATATGCAAATGCTGGACACAAGATGTCTCCTACTGCACTGTAAAGTCTATTCTCAGTGTATGTGCACTGGTGGCATCAGGTTTTTACATTACACTGTTCTATAAGTTCCATACTGGACCAGGATTTTCAGTGGGGGACTTTAAAGAAGCATTTCACCCGCGGAAACATTAATCTTTATTGAAAGTGGGTTATATATGTAGTCGAAATGTAACATAAATTTTGAATTTGGTGCCTATTTGACCGAGAAAAGAGTGTTTGTAGTCTCACCCCCTCTACAAAGATATGAGACTTCCTGCTTCCAGTGATGCAAAATGACGATTTTTGCATCATTGGAAGCAGGAAGTGCAACACTGAAATCCGTATTTCCCCCGTCTCAGGGGAAAATGAGTGAATGGTGCACGACCATTCAAAAAATATGACTGGGTTTCTAACAATACAAAGCTTAATGCAAATGGGTGAAGTGTCCCTTTAAGCAAAAAATAAAAACGTCAAAGAAAAAGCAGTGAATAGTCAGTGAATAAAATGTTTTGCATTGATAGAATTAATGCTATGAAAATGTACATTATACTGAATATACAGTAGATATATAGAGTCATTACAGTACAGGTCATTTTCAAAAGTATCAACTTATCAACTAATCCTTTTTTTAAGCTACAAGCCCATTTTATCTATAATTTTTTGTAATTCTTCTTACAGTCAGTTTTGCAAGTACAAGGTTTATGAGGTGACCTTGAAGCATTTGTGTCTGCACTAAAAAGCAGTAATTATACAAAGACAGAAACATTGCCTCAGTGTAACTATTGCACTTTGAAGCTACACCTTCACACACTGTCGTCTTTTTCATATGGTGAAATTACAGTTTCACAGACAGCACTATGCAGTATCTGCTGCTCTTAAAGTGGTAAATGACTTTACTGAAGGACTGGACTGAATAAATACTGAGCAGCTCTTTTATATATCTGGTCAAGGCTTTTGACACAGTTGATAATAAGTACCTTAGTTGTTTATCTGTTGTTTAAAACTGGTTTGCTACTACAACTGCATGTCAGCAAGAACTCAATGTGTCCAGTTAGCTTTCTTCTCCCCTACTGTGTATCAAAAACTATGCCTCAGTGTTCTATACTAGGACCATGACTCTTGGATTTACTTAAATACGTTTGTGACAGCTCATTAAATATATTGTATAATTTTATGCTGATTACACTCTTATGTATTGTGTTTCCTCATCAGTAGGCTGCGTACAAATTTGCACCATGCAAACCCCAGCAGACGCAGAAAGTATAATAATTCCTGATTTAGTTAACTTTGTTTTTATTGTATTTATTGAAATTCTAATATTATGCTACCTCATCAACATATATTAAGATGGACGATATGACAGCTCTCCAAAAGTGAAGCCAAAACATTCCAATTGCCCCCTGGTGGCTGACTGCAGTATAGGTCATAAAGCTTGCTGCCTCCATGTTAGCAGATCTCAAAGATGGTTTTTGTCATTTTAGGTAGTTTTTATCACTCTGATGGTAATGACACCCGATTACGCCAATCGGAGGTCACTAAGATTAATGTAGAGTCAGTGTGTAATTTTGCCAAAACAATGTCGGACACCGTAGTTTTCTCTGGAACCCTGCCCAATGTGACCAGTGACGACATGTATAGCCGCATGTCGTCATTCCACCGCTGGCT
>JAGRRF010005588.1:22040690-22055729 GCA_019097615.1 Morone chrysops | reverse complement strand
TATATATATGGGTTGTGGCAGGTCTGTATTTTACTCAGAGATAATAACGGTTCGGTTCCGGTACTGAGCTCTGCAAGACTCTGCAGGAGGGATCCCAATCAGATGCTGAACTACCTCAACTCTCAGTTCCTTCTGAGCCCCTCACCCTGTCCTTGAGGATGAGAAGAAAACCTTTTTAGGCTACTTGCTCTGTTACTAACCTAAAAAGCGTTCAGTATAAGTGAGAGCAGGAAAATAAATCACCCAGAGACCTGAGCCGTTTTTATCTACAGCCGTTTGCATTTTGCTACCATGTCTCCAAATGAATTTTGCTGTGTGTCTGCTGGATGTGTAAATAGTCAGATGTTTGCTAATACCTTTGCCAACAACCCTTAGAAGTCATATGTAAATGTTGTGTGTATACCTTGATCAACTTCCCCCAAAGATCAATTCATGCTGATACTAATTATAAACCTGCCTCCCAACAGGACTTCGTTCAACCAATCAGAGATCTGCACAACAAGACTATGAGATGTGCTTTAAATTAAAAACACATCCTTGTTGTAAACTTGTGTGTGTATTTATGCATTATATGTGGATGCACATTTTCTCTGCATGCATGGTGGAGGAGGTGAAGGAGGAGGTGGTAAGACATGAAGCAGTTTGCCGAAGCTCCTCCTCATGGATTAGAAAATTAGACGGTTATCGGTGAGATATTTTATGTTATTTCTGAGATTTGGAGATTTGGACCATCTCTGCTTGACAAAGTGCACAGACGAACCACGCCAGCCATTAGACCATGTACACATCACTTACTCGGTGAATTTAAAGATGAATGCTAGAAGGCACTACCTGATTTAACTATGACCCACTCTGACCAAAGTGTAACAGACTTTTATTTTATATTCACTTACAATTTCACTTCCACAAAACTGCTTTACTGGTCCATAATGGTTCATTCACTGCATCAATGCTGATGATTAGTTTAACTTCATCAATCTTTTAAAAGAAATAAATAAAAAATTACCATTATTTAAACAAAGATTATATTTTCCTGAAAAGCTCATTAGTAACTCTGTCATCAACAGTTACTTCTTTTTTGGAGGTGGAGGGAGTCAGTGTACTGTAAAGTACTTTCACAGAGAACATAGGTTGTAGGGTCACTTGGCTCTGCTTCTTCAAACTGACAGTCACAAAGCTACAGTAGAGACTCCTCTGCAAAGGAAAAATGAGTAGGGCTCCAACAATGCGTCCAGTGTCACCTAAACAACAGGGGTTACTTCTGATTACATTCTTAAAGTGTAATCATCATTAGTGCGGCCACTGAAAAGTTTGGCTGTCTCCATTTTGCCATATGACTTCCACCTCCCATCTGATTACAATGAATGGACATAAGGAGAACATAAGGGGAGAGTGAGTTTTCAGCTTAACGAATATGGGCATTTTACTTTCAATACTGTGGTGGCGAATCGTAGTGACTCTGTGGCAATAGAATGGGTAGTTGGATTGACAACTAGCAGTGGCCCCTGGTTACTGATGAAGGTACCTTACATGGATGGAGATCTTAGTGTCTATATGTTTTACATATTAGTGAGACATTTATTACGACAATAGCCAGAAATAGAGAAAAAGACGGAGCGACCGCCGCCACATTTTAGGTGATGTACTGTATAATACTACTGTACTAGCAAGCTAGCATTATCAATCAAGAATTGCATTTAATCATCACAGAGCATTTATATTGATAAAAACGTATTATTAATCAATTAATTAAATTTCCTAGACATCGTTGTAAAAAAAAGTTACATAGAAAATAAAGGGAAAAGTAGAAAATTGTACACTTCTTAGTACAGCTTGCATTCAAACGCACACATATCTGTAGGTAGATGTTACCGCATTAATGCCGACTTGTTTACTTCCATTAGTTCCATGGATTTGTAATAAGCTGGTTTGTGGCTAGTTAGTATAGCAATGTCCTTTCAGTGCGACAATCGTTTCTATAACAACAATACAACAAGATGGAGGACGCCGTGGTTGGAGTTTAAAGGTGGAAACTTGTTACAGTTGGCAGTACTTCATATTATTGATGCCAAGGGGGTCTTCATAGATCCTAAAGACAATGTAATTCCACCTAATTCCTGTTACTGAATTTGATACAAAAAAATCCAACAATGTATTTTAACATAAATCCAATCATGTTAATTTAAACTTGCTTACCATTGGTTCTGTATACAAATATTAGATATTTGCCTCTGAACTGCTTAGATAAGTTTGAGCTGTTTCCTCCTTTAGTTCGAAGTACTCTACAACACGCTTTACTTGTCCCTGATCATCCAAATGAAATGCTAAATGTCTCCAAGCACCACTCCCGGTGTGTCTCAATAGTGCATCTCAGTGGACCAGTTGCAGCACCTGCCCTTGCTACCACCATTCCACACATTGTTATTTTACTCACTGTACGGCACTTTATAGTTTATGCTGTCTGTAATGTTTATTAGCTGGTTCTGTGTTGATCATACTTGCTATCAGGGGGGTGGAATTTAATAGTAACAGTTTATGAAAGTATTGTATCAGCCTTTAACCAAACAACCCAACATACAGACTGTTGTTATTCCATGGAAGTAGCTGTTGTAATTATATTTAGGGAAAATGGAAAATGTATTTTGAAATTGAATTGAAAAATCTGGATGCTGTTTACATCCATCTATAGAGCACATTATCTGTTCATATCTCAATATTTGTTTTCAGTTACATCTCTAGCCTTAATGGATTTTCACTTTTAAGATTCCCAATATTTCAGCAATGGAGTTAAGTGACACATGCTTACTACAGAAGGCCCAGGCTGTGAAATATTTAACCACTGATAAAACTTTCAAGCAAAAAACATAGTATTTTTATTTTTAAATCTTTTTTTTTCTGCTTTTTTTTATGCCTTTATTTGATAGGACAGCTGGAGACAGACAGGACATGGGGGCAGAGAGAGGGGATGACACGCAGCAAAGGTCCGCAGCCCACATAGTTTCAGTTTTGGTTTTCAGACTACAGCTGCAATGATTGGTCAATAATTTGATTAATATTAAATTATTATTTTGCCAATCGATTAATTGTTTTAGATATATTTTAAAGGTAAAATGTCCAAATTCTCATTTCAGCTTCACAAATGTGAATATTTTCTGCTTTCTTTCGTCCTCTATGACACTGGTCCCCAACCTGTTTCCTTAAGGGACCCCTTAATAATTTAACAAACTGATGACCTGATTTGATGACCACTAGCTTGGGTCTCAACCACCAGGTTAAGAACCATTCTTTGACAGCGAACTGAATATTTTTGGGTTGTGGACAAAATTAGACATTTGATTACATCATTTTGCACTTCGGGAAACATTGATTGTTGTCATTTTTTTTACCAATTGTGAAATTTTCTGGACGAAAGAGCTAATTGATTAATGGAGAAAACCATCTACAGATTAATTAATGATCAAAATAGCAGCCCCAGTTCATACAGACTCATGGATTTCTTGCCATTTAAATAAATCATGTTGAGATTATTGCCCTGTTGAAACATTTTACGGCCTTGTGGTGTCTATGAAACGTGAGTGGAGGGGGTTTATGAGGAGTTATCATCTGTGCTCAGATCGTTTGGATTATTTGTTTTAATTGGATGCATTATGAGGAGAGAATGTTTGTCATATTCTTGTTTTTCTTTTTTTACCCTTTCCTGTGTAAGCAGCTCATAGCAGAGGAATTGGAGAGGAGCTGTGAGATAAAAGAGGAGTGGAGGGTGGGATCGAGAGGGCTGTCCGCTGAGGATCGGACTCCCCCATTCAATCTGTGCAATCTCCACAACAGCGAGAAATAGATTGCTTTTTAAATAGATTGCTTAGCTCCCTATCTTGGAGCCACTGATGTGGATACATTTCATAGCAGCCCTCGTTTAAATGAGTGCAGGCGTATTTGATAGCAGAGCCACTTACCCTGCCGTTATTAAGGCTACAATACCCTCATCCCCTGTTTGGACTTTAAAAAGAAATGGGAGAAGAGAAACATTATAGTTGAATGAGGGGAGTTGGGCAGAGCATCCTACAGTGGATGAGAGAGATATAGTTATTAATTGTGAGGTATTTTGTGTATATAAGCTCCAGCAACTCCTTCATTAAAGTCAATATTAGGCTATAGGGGTGAAAAGAAGGGATGAGAGAAGGGGAAAAAACGAGCAACAGAGGGAGACGTCTGTGTGCTTTTGTCTCAAGAAGAGAGGAAATGCAGCACATTTCGAATTGATTAATACTGCAGACAGGGTTTGTTGGCGGAAACCACATTATGCTGTTGGTTGGTGGGTGGGTTGGTTGGTGGGTGGGTGGGTTGGGCAGAGGGGGAGGGAAGAAGAGGAGGGAGGAAGAGAGCCAGAATTGTTATCATGATTCAGTGAGGGGAAGAGAGCGTACTCAGGAGACACTTTAAGATATCCTCTCCCTAACAGGCCTTTTCCATCAACAGGGGACCAGCTTCATTCTGGTTTGAACCGTTCTGAGCTTTTTGACCAAGAATACAGTTCAGAAACCAAAAAGTTGGTTCCCAGCTGGAATGAAAAAATAGAAAGAGAACCAAAGTGGGCCTGTGATATTCTACAGCAGGCTATTGATGAGTGGACACATAAAAATCAAGGATGTATCATCAACAGAGGGCACTGGACAATGCACCACGACCTGTAACATATGACACGCTCACTTTGGGTCGCAAAGTAGACCTCCAAACCAATTTAATTTTGGTTGAAATGCTCTGAACAGGGCAAAACTACATGCAAAAAAAACTGGAGCACAGCCAATTCCCTGTTCCTGTCGTTCCAGTTCTGGTGCTGTTGACTGTCCGTACTCTGGTCGTCAGTAAGTGTGATACTGGGCTTTTTTCACCACACAGAGGAAATACCCCAGTGGGGAATCTGGATTTTAAAAATGTGCTTTACCACAATCGAAATCCAGTGGATTTTAAGAACTTAACTAAAGCATCTAAATAAAATTAGAAATTACTGTATGGGCATATTTTCAATGAAACATTTAAATGAATTCACAGGGCTTGAAAGTTAAGTTGGTTGTTCTATATTTCTTTGTTGTCCACAGACTCCATAAAAAGTCAAAAACCATCCATGTCTGTGTCTTTCTGACTTCTCTGTCCTGGCTGTGCAACCCTGTCTCCTAGAAATGGCATATACACACCAAGTTATTGTATTACTTTGATGTTTTAAAGGAGATGTAATTGCTGTCTGGTTACCTCACTAATAACACATTTGCAGGCCTGGAACTGCTTCTTCTTCACTCCTACTTTGTGCATCAGTGTATGAATGTGTGGCATGTAGTGTTCAGTGCAATGAGTGGTCGAAAGACTAGAAGTACAGTCCATTTACCATTTACAATTTACTTCACTGTAAAGTCCATTCTTAGTGTATGTACACTGGTGACTTCAAGTTTCTACATCACACTGTACAAGCTGCATACTGGACCATGTGCACATTTTATAATTATAAACAAAGTGCTGTTGCAAATTAGTAATATATAAACAATTTTAAAACAGGATTTATTTATGGCTCTATGTGGCCATTAGTTGCTACTGAAGATATACATTTTCAAAAATCACATTAATAGTTGTTTTTTAAGGTTCATCATTTCTTAAAACCAGCTGGTCACTGTAAGAGAAATATTGCAATTACTTTCTGCAGCGGATTAATCCTCATTTTGTGCTCTAGTGGGTATTTCTGGCAGCAGAACAGTGTATGTGGGACTGAGTCAATGTAAACTACAGTGTGTGTGTTCATGGTAATAAAGTCACCCAGTGCAACAGTGTTTTAGCAGTTTTGGACAACAATGGAGCTCTACAGCACAGACAAAGAAGAGGCTTGTTTGTAGGACACACTCATTGTTGGCATTGCTCTGCAGATGGGGTTTGTTGCCAAGATGAAAAATATAGAATATTATCAGACTTATCCTGTACGATTTGTCGACAACGATTGTCGTAGTGCATTCTGTGACAAAAAAAAGGCCAGCACATTCTGAAGACAAGAAGGCCAAAAAGACAACAACTGAAAAGGCTAAATGAACCTAAAGACATTTGAACATGGATTTTATTTCATGTATAACCTTATTATAGTTTTAATTAAAAAATAATGTAATTTAATAAACAGTTGGCCAGTAAGTATTTAAAGTTGTCGGTGTGAACAGAGATTAAAACAGTATAATTCATACTTCAAATGTATTATTTACATTTGAAATAGATTGAACACGTTAAAAATGTGATCAGTTAGTCCATAATACATTCACCTAATATACAACAGTGCTACCCTACACCAAGCTAATGTTTCTGTTTGTAAGTTATAAGAATAGCTTTGCTAAAGCAACACCCTTCCAGCTTGTTACAGACATTAATGTGCACTTGACACTGAAACAGGGACCTGTTACTCTATATAAATCTGCACAAAGGTTGATGCTAAACAAACAGTTTCTTTCAATGACTGCTGATCTCATATTCTTATTGAACTGATGCTCAGAGGATCTTTGTCTCTTCCTGCTCTTTCAGTTGTCAGTCTGGTTAAACCACTGTATAGAGTTTTGTTCTCAATCTGTTTGTAAAGAGGACTTTGTACATGCATGAAAGACCATTAAAACATCTACAATAGTCCTCTAAAACATATGACTGTACTGAATTAAGCTTTTGTGGCAGATCGCCCCAAACTTTTGATATTTATCTTGCAAGACTAAACATTTCATATCAAAATGGTGCATACAGTATATTTCTTTATATTTGTCAGTTATGAGCATCATTTCCTTTTTACCTAGTTGAGCATGCTGTGCTATATTACACCCAGCTCAGTCTACAGAAAGAGCAAAGTAAAGATGATGCATAATTAATTGGTACAAAAGCTGAATATTTCCTGTGGCGTTTCTGCCAAATGAGCCTGGGTCCTATCCCTCCCATCATTACCGTCAATTTTCCTTAATAGTTTGCTTAATAAGTAATGAGTGGCCTAAAAACAGCTGTGCAGCCTCCTCTTAGGGTTTAAACACCTCCCTTGTAATGTCAGCGACACACTGCAACAAAGAAATGCGTTTGCAATTTTGGCTAAGACCCAATTAATTATTTGATTTTTGTTTTCAATTCACAAAAAATCTCACACAGAATGTGACTCATGGATAAACTGGGACTTCAGCCTACACGGAACAAATGTCAAATTAAAAAAGAAGATATTGTTAAATATTCTGCGTCTGGGTTCTAATGAAGAACCATGGACTGTGCTTGGCTATGGCATGTGTGTTTGCAGTCCAGCAGGGCTGGTTTTGGGATTCTAATTACTGCGGTTTTAACAGGATTACAAGAGATAAAATGTACTAAGACGCTCAGGGTGTTTGCGGGCTAAATTAAATAGGATGTAATATGGTGGTCTGCCGTGTGGCGATAAGAGGATGCAAATAGCCGCCGACAGTTGATCAGTTATCTGGTGTGAATAACAATGGTGGAAAGCTCAGGGTGTCCTCTTGATTTTCTTGGCGGTTGCGGGTTGGAGAGGTCCCATCTAGTGAGTCACATATAATGTAGTTAAGTGATTGTGTGGCAGAATCATCCTACACTGGAATAAATGCATATAAATACAGTTATATTCAAGGTAGTGATACACTTATATTGGTCAAAGATACATACAGTATGCAGAAGATTACAGACTGGATCTTTGACAGTTTTTTTTTGTATTGATAATATAACCAGTGTAGTAAGGCATTACTAGTAACAATACAGTAATTACATTACTTACCCCAGTAACTAGTTACTAATATATTTCAAAATAGTGTATAACAGAGTTACCACCCAAAAAATTACTTACAACGTTACTTTTGTTGTTGCCTTCATCTGATCTGAAATCCAACAATCAAATCACATCCTTGGATTCATTTTTATAATCATGAATGAAACTAATATTGAAACCTTTAAATTCAGCAGCTGGAAATAGTCCATTACTTGGATTTTAACAAACAAAACTGGATTTTAATCGTCGTAAGTCTGAATTTTGGCTAAGTAGGAGTAAATACTATTGGCAGGGAGTAATAAGTAAATTAATAATATTATATTTTTAAAATGTAATGAGTAATAAAACCTTACACTGTATGATAAACACATCTGGATACAAATTCATAAACTTGTATACCATTGGATCTTTCCGGATCCTTTTTGTCCACTACTATACCTCCATAAAATGTAAGCCCCCGTATTTTTGCTTGAATTTACTTTGACTTGTAATTTATCATCACACCTGACAAATTTGGTACAATTACATTTTTGGATATTGTGTCTTTTGGAGCAGGATTCCCACGCGCCATGGAAAACCTGGCAATTTAGAGACTATCTGTAAAAATTGATTGAAACAACCAAATATACTGGAAATAATAAGTTTTCCTGGAAACTTTTAATTTTATTTTAGCTCTTCACTCAGCTCACCTCTGTAAATCTGGATGCGTATTTTGGTAGGATGGGCTGCAGATCCTTTAAGCACTGAGTTGTCAATGTTACAGTGAGAGGAAAACCGTAGTAAAACTAAAGAAATGTTAGTAGATTTTATGGTGAATAACTGTTAAACCATGACAGAAAAAGACTGTAAACTCTAAATAGGTGAAATACAGTTTCTGTAACAGTAAAACACCATAATATCTCATGGAAAACCCTTTATTTTTACATTTTAAAGGAATTTATATGGAATGAAGTAGTTTTTTTATAATTTCTCATGGCAAAAACTTTCTTCATATGGCAAAACAGTTTATTTTGATGGTAAAAACTTGTATTTATATAATTATATAATAATAAATACATAGAATAAATATATGGAATACCATAACAGTAAAAAGATTTTACTGAACAGCGGCATGACAGTGAGCTAACGTTGGGTGTCCCATAGACACTGAGCAACTATGTGGGACAAGTCATCATGAATCTGCATCATTAAACAAGGACGAATAAATATGTCAATACAAGGCCTACCAGTAAATTATATGATTATTTGTTTGTTACCAATGATGGTTCCCCTATCCATCATTGGTGTGTACCATAGAATAAAAGGAGCTGTTCTGCTGACCCATGATCTGTTGTTTTTTTAAGCAGGCTTGGTAAGTAACAAATATATATATATATATTTACTGTATATTGATCTGTATATATATATATATATATAGTTACATATGTATATATTTATATTTTATGTGTTGAATGTTATATATATATATATGTTGTTTGTATAATATGTCATTTGTATATCTGGAGTATGTAACGAATATAATTTCCCTCTGGGATTATTAAAGTATTTCTGATTCTGATTCTGATTACATGTAATTGAGTTATGTAATCAGGATACAAAGAAAAGGTCCATTACACTAGTGGTTGAGACCTCTTTTCTAAACTGACTGACATATTTTATGCTTTATTTCATATTATATTCAATACATAACAATAACAGTAGGGAACAACTGATAAACTGTACAATGAACACAACTCTAGGAGGTTTGTGCTAAACGAGAGATTTCGATTTTATTTTTTTTAACAGATTATTTTCCGTGAAAATTGATCAGAGATAACTTTTCCTTATATTTCTTTACAATTTTCTGTTTGTAGTATGTATTTTGTTTAATTTTTAACAATCATACAGACTGAATAGGCTTATTTTAGACTTTTAGTCTGTGTTTTCTTCTCATTGTTCTATCAGCTCTTTAGTTGTTTTAACTGAGTACTTTACTAATGCAGGATAAGGCAGTTTAGCAGAGAGTGAAGGCTCTGGGAATATATGTTGAAAAATAACAATTTAATTTAATTTTCTAACACAATGCTGAGATATAGGCCTACCGTGTCTATTTTTTAAGTGATCTTATACCCCTTCAAATCAAGAAGGCCTCTTGAAAAACATAAAAGTCAAATCATTTATTTTCTCTTATTTTTATTTTTATTTGCATATTTGATTTTACAAAAGAAACAAAGAAATAACTTTATGTTACTTTTAGTACTTTTGGGTATGCTTGAAGTAACCTTCCCAATCCTGATTTTAAGTCACAGGACAATAAAAAAAATAAATCATTTAAATTGATCTTGATCTGATGTCATACATAACATTTTTAAAGCTACATATTCCCTTCTACCCGAGGCTCAGTCTGTGTAAAGCAGAAGTTAAAAGCAAAGACTGGCTATTTATTCTTCTCCTAACTGAGCTGCTGTAACTCCCAGTGAGAAGGTTGAGCAGAAGAGGAAGTGCTTATTTTAATATTTGGGTTTGTCTGTGGGATGACTGGAAATAAGGCCTCTGGAGAGAGATCCAGAATGTTTTTTTTTTTTTTTAAAAGAGCAGAGACAGAAAAATGTTTAGGCAGCAGTCTGTGACCAGTCCTCTGCCGGAGGAAGATGTATTCAGGGTTCCAACTTTTACATCCACAGGCCTGCAAGAAGTAATCCACTGTGCAATCCAATCTCGTCACGAACATTATTCATAATCTCATCTGATGTTTCTTGTCGAAGCTAAAACAGGCCTGGAGTGCTAGACCGAAGGCCTCTTCTCACATACATCCTACATATTGTGTTAATTAAAGCTTCATTTCACATTTCAATTTCAAAAGAGGGGTTTATTTATGTTTACAGCCACATTTTATTGACAGAAATAAGGCACACTTACAGGGGGAAAATGACATTCTCATCATCACTGCTGTTGTTGAATGATTGAAATGCATGCAGCGTTCTTCTCTGGTTAGCTTTAAAACAATCATCATCATCATCATCAGCAGCAGCATGCCATTAGTACAGAGCAGCATACATTAGTGCACAACCACAGCTCTTTGACTGCAGAGATAGATGTGTGCATAGATGGCATTCACATTAGATCACCAGCAGTTTAGACATCCCAGTGCCATCAGCAGCTGTTACAATGATGCTTTAAATTTATTAAATAAAATTTTTTTTTTAAATCGTCCATTGCATTTTGATGTCACGCGTCAACAATGTGTTTTACGGCATGGCAGCTCTTGGAAAACAAGCAGAGACAATCCAAACACAGGCTGGCACACACACAGAATGACACTAAGACAGCACTTTATACCACATCATTGTCACTGACGAGCCTTATTGTAAGCAGTTATTATTGCATCAGTTAAGCATTGGAAGTCGATAAATGTGACAAGAATGTGGTTTTGAAATCATATTCAATTAATAGTGTATTCATGAAGGTGAAGTTAAGTTAGTGGATAAATGTAGCCAGTTTTTTACAGCTAATAAATCACTGGAGGCCTACAGTGTATCAGCAGAAGTGAGTATAAAGTGTTCACATGATGCAAAACGACTGGATCACATGGCAGTAGCCAGCAGAGGCCCTGCAGCAGCAGCAGCAACAACAAGCAACCCAGAGACACACGGACGCACAGGAAACAGACAGTGATTGGACGTCCACTCTGCTTTGTCCTTGACAATCAACACGCAAATACAGGGGAGGGAAACGATGTGTGTGTGAGTGTGATTTTTATTAATTTACGCCACTCTACTTTACATCCTCCTACACAGATTTTAGCATGTCGCTTTGTTTGTTTCCACCAGAAAAGGAACGGTAATTATCAACCGAGCCAAGTGTTAAACATATAATTGTATTATTTGAATAATCTGCAATGGTAATGACTGGGATGATTTGTATAATTACAATCGTGTCTGACTGACTCTGCGGCTAACTTTAAAATGCCTGAGAATATTCGAAAACAGCCAGGACTCGAGCCCTGACACAACAAGGAAATCTCCAGCGAATGATCACGGGAGGTGACATGCGTGAGGACGTGGCTGTATGAGTCAAGTTGATCCTATTAGGTGTTTAAATTGATTTTACATGGGTGTTAAGGTTCAGAATGTGCCATCAGACATGGAGAGGGAATCCATATTCATGGCGCATCACGGGAATGGTGGTTATAGAGAGTTTGAGCCGGGGGTAATTGTTTATCTAGACGCCTCTCTCCTCGTTGCATAAGTTGAGCTGTCGACCGCTCGTGGTGGACATTTTGTTTTCTCAGCCGTGTGTGTGTGTGTGAGGCTCAGCGGCAGCAGCAGCGTTACATGTGGTGTAAACCTCACTGCGATAAATGTCATTTGAACAACCATTTGCATAAAAAAGGGGCATAAAGGGGGGGAATGTGAGAGGCGGCTCGGCCCCATAATAAACGCACTACATGGAGAATAGGTTCCACTCTATAAGCACAACCAGAGGAAATACTGTCTGCTCAGACCTCATCAAATATTACAGGCTTAATTTGACTTATTACCAAAGTAAAATACTTATATTCTATAATAGACTATAATAGAATATTTTCATTATGATGAGGTCTGACACAGCTTTTAGACTATTAGCATGGCCTAAACTGTCCTGACGAAAGCAAACTTTATCTTTTATGTCCTTTCTTTAACGCACAGGCCTGAAAATGACAAATCCAAAATAAAAAGGTTACTAGTTGAGAACCTTTTTGATCACAGATGATGATTAGAACTGGAACAGTCAGTCAATAACTGATTTGTCGATTCACAGAAAATTAATCAACAGTCATTTAGGTAATCAATTCAGTCAAAGTCAATTTAAGTCATTAATCCAGCAAAATGCCAAACAACTTATATTAATATTATATATTAATATTTAGGGGTTTTTTGACTGTTAATTGGACAAAATTAGACATTCGGAGATGCTATATTGGACTATTATGTAACATTTCGGCACCAAACTGTTAATCGAGAAAATAATGATTCGATAATAAAAATAATAATTAGTTGAAGCCCCATTTCATATCATTTCACATTTTATTTCATATTCATTTTTGGTTTTTTTATCAGCAAGGGCACTGGTAAATTGTTCAGGTATTTTCACTATCTTCTGATGTTTTATAGAATATATGATTAACTGTACTTGGCCAGCAAGACTGGATTACCGATCCCAAAGCCCCTGGAACTGTATGTGAACTGGTTTGTGCTCATTTAATTGAATTTGTGCAAAATCAACTGATAATAGGGCCATCAAAGTGGGTCCAGCTTTATTTCCTAATCCTGAGGCCCCCGTCTTGAAGACGGTCTATATCAAAATCTAGTCTCTAGACTAGAAGTCAAGTTTTGCGTTTACATGTTGCATGTTCCAAAGCCCATTAACGACTAACGTCTATATTTAGTATGTTAAGAAAAAGTCCCATGTATTGTTTTCTGTTCGAAGTTGAAACCCAAAATCTGCTGTGTAAACTGTCAACACATGCCAACACATGACAAAAACTAAATGTTTGATTGAACACATGTACCAGGCCTTAATTGGTAGATAAGTTGGTTTTCCTTAAAAAAAACATAAAAAACATTATATGATATATATTATATATTGATATGTTAAAGATCAGATTTACACTGGATCAAAGCACATATTATTGAATTATTGAAGTTGTTCCAAATCCAATGGTGCCAAGCATTTGATAAGACATAATATAATACAGCCATTTCTGCATCATAATATATTTAGTTTAGTCTTAGGAGTCCTTAGGAGTTACTAATTTTATCCCATAGGAATACATTATAACATTTCTGCACAATGGCAACAATGGACCAAGAAAAAGCAAAAGATTATAATTTTTCTTTTTTAATCTATAACAGTCCAGAATATGTGTGAATCAAAAATTATGAATTTCTGAAATTCCTTACCTTTCCTGGAAAAAAAAAATATAATAATTTGACCAATTTTAAAAATGTAACTGGATTTGTGCTTGACTCTTGATTTAAGTGCAGTGAAATTATAAAATTCCACTGTGGACATTAATGACCACCCATTTCAGAGGATGAATGAAGAGAGGGGTTAATGGGGGTCCACTTGCTTGTTATTGCCCCAAGGCCCTGTAGTAGGTTTATCCGGCCATACTGGTCAAGTGGTCAGTGGTGATCACAGCACATTAGCATTGTGTATTGTTTAAATCTTTGGTTTACAAATAAAATTGTGCCACTTTCATATGATTTGTCATTTACTGACCCCGTATCTGCAAAACCACTACTAAACCCTGATCCTCCTATTGTAATTATACGTGTTGGTGTTAGTGTGCAGGCTGCCATGCTGGCCTTGCATTATGGGAACAGGCACCGCTCATGCAGAGAGAGTTATCAGACGTTGTTGTCAGACGAGACGAAGACACGTTTTTTTTCTCTGCGACACCGAACAATCGAGAAGCAACACGTCCGACAGACACACAGACGGAAACAAAACACACACGCTGCGTTGCCCATCGCCATCGAGACAGAGACAGATTGACAGGATCCATGGTGGGATAGACGTGAGGACACTCTTGACCTCGAACCGTGACTCGGCAGACAGGAAGTGGGCAGAAGGGAAAAAACAACATTGCAATGCAGTACAGGACAAAGAAGAGGCGGGGTGTTTCTTTTTTGGATAGGTGGAGACAGTCCTGACAGTCCTCCGTGGGTGGGTGGGTAGTCAGGGGTGAGGTGAGGTGAGGTGGGTGGGTGTCGGGGGATGGGGGGTGTTGCTGGTGTTGGGCGAAGAGAGGACTCTCCTCGACTACGCGTATTCTTAAGCAATAACAACGTGATCCGTATTATCCACCCAAGAATACCCGTCACCGAAGAGAGTCTTTCAGTAAACGCGGGGAGCTAAGCCAGAAACCACGTGGGCAGCGCCACTGCCATCGCATCATCATCATCACCACCACCATCACCACCGCCGCCGCCATCAGCAGCCCCCCTTCAGGCTCCGGCGGCAAACAGACACATACACATACAAAGAGAGTGGGCCAGTCGCATTGATTGAAGACGCCTTGCTGCAGCATGAGGCAAGGCTCCATCAATGGCTCCTCTGCAAAGGAGAAAATTGGTGGCATTTTCAATCCGAGCCAGCAGCGTGTATGGCGGGGGGAGAAACAGAAAAACAAAAAAAAAAGAAAAGAAGGGTGTGTAAAAGCTGAGGTTAACTTCACTCTCTTGGAAACTTGGGAGGGAAGAAGGGGAGCACAACTACCCCCCCCCCCCCCCCCCCCCCCCCCCCCCCCC
>JAGRRF010005588.1:22023162-22033489 GCA_019097615.1 Morone chrysops | reverse complement strand
TTTAGGTTTAGGGTCCATTAAAACGCTCGAATCATATATGGCTGCTACTCCACCTCCTCGGCGTGTGCCTCGGGGGATGTGAGTATTAATGTGACTGGGGGGGGTGGATTCATTTAGGCTAACAACACAAGTGGACTCTACAGCTCTAAGTACAGGAGTGAATGGACTGACTGTAATTGAATGCAACTGGGGGAAGTGAACAAAGAAGCCATGGTGGTGCACTAGTTCTTTCAGACGACAGTAAGTCTGGTTTAGCAGAAGTGAGGTGGAATAAGTTAACTTTATAAGACTTTATCATGTCTTGTTTATCTAGACCTTTTTCACAGCAGACATTTTGACATTAAATCCCGTAGGGTAAACACAGGTGTTTATTATGAAGGTTTTGTTGCATTCAGTCAAACAGTCAGGGTGCTGCTATTGTACATGTTGGCTCACTAAAAAGTCTCTGCTACACTAAATAGAATGAAACCTTGATAGTATCATTGGTAACACCTGTGTTTACCCTACTATTTCATGTCAAAATGGCTGCTGTGAAAAAGGTCTATTGAAGAAGTGCATAATGATTGGATCACAGGGCATTTTGATGTCAGGACAGTATAAAAATAACAGTATCAAAAATATTTTCTGTCTGTGTTTTCTTTGGTTATTTCCTGCATTTCCCTCCTCTTGTGTCCTGTTTAAATTGACTATTACTGTCTGGTGTCTCGTTCTCGCCTCACCTGTGTATCTAGCCTTTGTGTTCTGTTGTTCAGTTCATCTTGGTTTTACCCCTGGCGTTTTTTTTACTCGTGTTTTACTGTTGGTTTTTGCTTTCCCTGGACTTGCCTGCCTGCTTGTACCTGGACAAGCAGGCAGGCAATAGTTATCGTAAGCTATCACATACAAAGCAAAATGTTAATTTGGTCCTTAAATCTGTGTATGTGTTCGTGGAGACTTAATGGGAGATGCATTGAACAAGTGTGTTACCGTTTGCGTTAGCTTGTCTGTAAGTTAGCATCAGAGCCACACTGGGGCCTCCGCAGACATCCTGTTAATGAGTAACAGTGGCCTGTCCTGTAATACTAAGTAGCTTGCATGTTACGCTAACAAGCAGCAGCCTACAAGTCGAGGCAGAGGCACTCCACTGTGGGTTGTCAATCAGTCACCTCTGGCCTCCGTTCACAGAGCTTTGCATAACTGGAACCCCACCTGGACTTCTGAGACTACTTGTGGTTCAAGAGGTCAGCGAGATGAAGGAGGAGGTTATCCTGCAAAGGGCCTGAGAGGACAGTCAGCGGTCAGGAAGGGACGCGGATGCTGGAGGGTGGAGGTAGGGTGGCAGTTTTAATGACAACACCTGGGTTCTCTGAGATCAAAATTTATTAATCTGGCAGGTTTGCTATTGATTCAAATTCAACAGTGGAAGAAGTGTTAGTGTATATACTGTAAGCATATATATTAGATGGATTAGTAGTCTCTACAGGCACAGTGCCAGAGCTTGTTTCATCAGAATGAAAACAAACCCATGATGCCGTAAATGAAGCTAATTGTGACACACTCCATACTTCATGAGTTGAAGCTGGTTTCTGAACTGCTTTTTATTCAATAATATATCAATCTTTAAGAGTGGATAGTGCTTATTAGATTGACATACTTAGTAGTATACTATAGTTTCTAAGACAGTGTTGCGCTGCCACAGTGAACGACAAAGCTGAGGGTACCAGTAGTGTGTATAAGCTGAATGCTACAGTGGCATTCCTGTGAAAAATGTCAACATGAATACATCTTTAAAATGTAGGAAGAGTAGACAAGAAAGAAGAAATACTTTATTGATCCCCTAGGAAGAAATTGTTTTTTTCACTCTTTTGTTTTACACACACACACACACACACTGAAATGCACACTTCATGCACATGTGGACATGCAAAGGGGAAAGATGGTTGAGTGATTGGGCTGCCGCATTACCAGCAACCCATGAGCAGGTTTTGGGGTTAAATTGCCTTGCTCAATGACACATATTTTGTGGTCTGTGGGACTTTAACCGACGACCCTCTGGTTCCCAAGTTCCCTTCTCTCTATGACCCCTGCCTATAGATTTCCCAAGTGGATGTATTTAGAAATACAATATAGTCTCACTCCCAACTTATCAGCCACTCAGTGGCCCACTGCTTCAAAATATGACTCTGTAGGTGGCCCTTACCTTCATTTGTGGTGAAGCAAGGCTCCAGCTTAAAGTGTCAATTATGGAGGCGCCCACTAGATGTAGTAAAAAAGAGCCAGAGTGTCCCCATATTGAGGATGGATGGATGGGTAAAACAAACAGGACTTTCACCCATGAGACTGCTGTTTCTGTCCCGTTTGAACCATAGACTTTATCATTTTAAATGGATGTAGTCTCTGTGCCGTCACTTACAGGATTCCGAAGAGCAGCTGTGAAGCTCAGTGTGGTCAGCTCTGGGCAACGCCATCTTGGCAGTCCTGACTCGGCCGGTTCCCAGCTAATCCAAAAATGGGCAAAGAAGTGGCGTGTTGGTGGAGCTGAAGCAGGCTGAATGAAGCCTGGTTACTGACATCAGCCACCTGTAACAGCAACCGCCTGTCACAGTTCCCAAAATGCAATCCAAAAACATAAACAAAAGTACACACAATGACAATTCAAAAATGTAGAAAGAAACTATCACTTTCCAGAAGTGAACAAGCACACAGATTTCCCCCAGAAGAGTTATGTGTGTCGGTATTTATGGCCTGAAGGTAGATGAGCTTCACAGGGTGGGCGGACAGCCAGGGATTCTTCTCTGCTTATTTGTGTTCAGACTGTGCATATATCGACCAAGAAGTTTGACCTCTACCAGCCGCCGTAGGTCCTGCCTTCCTAGCCACATCTCTCCCCTCTTCCCTCAAACAACCCTCAGCTCTAGGACTGTTTGGTGGGTCAGGGTCAGTCATTAGTGAAGAGGCCAGTGTGTGTGTGTGTGTGTGTGTGTGTGTGCGTGCATGCAATGGCTGTAAACCAAAACGCAAATGAAGGGCTGTGACCGGGGGCGATCCTTGGGAGAGGCAGCCAGGCCTGCAGCAAGCAGCAGGCACTTTTTACACTGAATCAGAGCGGCCTAATTATCAATGCAGCCTGCCTTCACTGCATGACTTATGTAAGATTATGCAGGACTTTCATAGGATAAAACAACATGAAAGATGACACTTTAATGATCCATGTGAGGAAATGGTTTTCGAAGTAGGCAGAGCATTATGTACAGAATAGATTTGTACAGCTGTGGAGTACAGTATGAGCTTGTAATAGCAGCACTGGATAAGTCATAACAAGGAGGCAAAGTCTGATTAAAAATAAAGCGTTGATAAGTAAAAAATCTCTCTATAAAAGCAAGAAATCTCTGTTTGTCTGTGTGTGTGTGTGTGTGGCTCAAATATCTCTGCAGATCAGGATCAGACTGACCTGAGAGTTTCAACATGGCTGCTGTATGGTTTAAGGGTGTGCAACGTCAGCTTTGTTTGGACTACAAACATACCGTTAATAAATGATTTCATAAATGATTTTGAATTCATAGCCACCATAGCCACGTGCGCACCAGAGCCAATCACTGCAGAGCCCTTATGTGTAGTGATTGAGATCCTGACCCACCAAACATCCTGGAAAGTGACGAAGTTACGTTTTTCACTCTAAATTACACAATTATACATAATCACCAGCAGTAAAAAGGTAACGAAAACACAACAGTCCTTAGTTTCAGGTGATTATACACTAATTAAAACATACCTATGAAAATCGTATTATATGTATGACAATAGATCCGCCTAAATGTTACACACTGGACCTTTAACATAACATTCAACATACATTTTAACATGTTTAAAGTGGTTATAATGAATCCTTAAGATGTTTTCTTTAGCTAAAGAAGATTTTAATTTTCTTTTTCTCTCTCTGTACAATGACTTAAGGAACAATCCAGTTGAAGAAGCCTGGTTAGTTTTGATTGTCTGAAATTGAACTGTTGAGTTGTCTCTTTAAGGAGGAGATTTTTGTTTTAGCAAGATTTATAGGAAATGCATGGCAATTTAGACAGACAGCACTGTATCCAACATAAGACATTTTGCTCATGAAAATCTTGTGAAATGTTTTCTTTTTGTCATTTGTGGAACTGTTTATTATCATTTGTCATGTAGCCATGGTAATGTTGCTGTTTACTGTTTTGTAAGCCCATATGGGCTGGGCACGACAATGGTGCAGGACACTTAAACAAATAAAATTAATCAAAATAACAACGTGTGTGATGTAACCCTAACCCTAAGGAAAAGTATCACCTGAATCTACAGTCCCCCTCGGCTTTACAGAGCCTAAAAGCAATTTCAGGTCATTGTTTTGCTGTCTAGCCAGCAACATCAGTTTGTCTTCACTCTCACCACTCTCATAGTGTCACGAGCAGCCAAAGCAGACATAAAAAAAAAAATTCAATTAACAATACCTGCTTAGCAAATAGACACAGTGACTTGTTGGTAAACATAGTGGAGCATTTAGCAGCTAATATTTTCCTCACAAAAACAGCTAAAAGAGAGTGAATAATTGACTTAAAATGATCTGGTGGACACAAAGATGTCTCAGAATTAATTTTAATGTTGCTTTTTAACTGCTGTGTAGAGAAGCAACTGTTTACTAACCAGTTCAACTTAAAGGTCCAACAAAATTATTAATAGTGGTATGAATTAAAGCCCCCTCCAGTCAAAACTCTTCTTGTTTCTCTGTGCTCATTGAAAATCAGATTTTTTAAGGGGCAGAGCCTACCAGCATGATTTGTGACATCACAAATAGTTTGGAAGTCCGTCCTGGTCCAGTGTGGAACTTGTGCAGTGTGATGTACAAACTGGAACCCACCAGTGCACATCTACTGACAATGGACTTCATAGTAAATTAGGAGATATCGTGTGTCCAACAGGAAAACTTTAGAAATTAACAACATGTGCATATTCAGAGCATCCGGAATATTTAATGAGATAGAAGAAATATAAGAAATGCTTCTAGTATTATACTTTTTTTTGCAGAATGAAACACATCAGACACACATTATTGTTCCAAGCAGATTATTTGAATAATTGTAGCAGCAGTAGGTAACTTTTTTATAAAAGTATTTTTGTCACATTGGCTGAAGTTTTCAATTCAATTGTAATTGTATGGCACCAATTCACACTTTTCGCTATCTACCGTATCTGAAAGACAACAACTAATCAGAGCTAAGAAAGATAGTTGATTTTGAAGTCTTATTCCCAAGTCATCAATTTGAAGCATCCAACCTAAAGCATCTTTCTATATTTCTTGGCTCTGATTGGTTGTTTTCATTCTGGCCCGGTGGATTCTTGCAAATGCCATTAGGAGCACTAGGAGGAGCCAGAGGAACCAGATTGTTTTTCACAGATTATCTGTCTCATGTACTTCTGTCAGGATAAAGTGAAGGTTTCAGCAAATGTTATTTTTTTTAAAATTACCTACTGAAGCTTTCTGGATGGGATCTGTAATGTTTTAACAATTCTGACTTGATTTCAAAACCTTTGAAGCCTTTCATCGCTCTTGTTGCTCCTTACTTTACTTACTTTACTTTATTTACTTTGTTCTGTTTCTTTTTCTTTTTTCTTTAAATATGCTAGTCGTGGCAGAAAATAAATATGTATATGCCTTTCCACAGACACAACCCTGATGTGTATGTAATGGTGGTAACAATCCTCAAATCTATGTGAAAGCGTCACTGCAGAGAACAAGAGAGAAATTTCCTTCAAGGTGAAAAATCAGAGAGAGTAGAATGATTTGGCAATGGACACAGCTGAGCAGAGAGGAGCCGAGAGGCCTTCAGCTTTCAGCAGATTGTCTGTCGAATGAATTCGACGACACTTCCCCAAGGACCAAATAACAGAGAGGCGCAAAGAAACACTCATTGCTGCTCTGATTGCCATATTCTCCAGATAATTAACTGTCAAGGTTCTTGTCACCCCCCCCACCCAACTCCTTCTACTCTTCTCTTGTTTTTTTCTCTCACCTTCTCCGTCTCTCTCTCCACTACTTCTTGGTGGTGTGGCGGAGCTCGATCAGCCCCTCATTACTTACTGGCACATATTAGCGGTGTTTATCCATGAGCGATCGGCTATCGCGCAGAGCAGGGGAAGGAGGCAGACATGGTGGGAGGAAGAGGAGGAGGGTGAGTGAATCGAGGTGGAACTAATTTTTTGACAGGTCCTTGATATGGGTTGGGGGTGTAACAAAACAGAGACTCTGAAATTCTCTGCTGAAAGTTGGGGGAGGTGGAGGGGTATTTTGTTATTCATCCAAGTGACGCCGCTGTCTTGTGTCATCCAGACTCTGTAGAAACATTTGCCTCTAACTGAGAGGACTGCAGTGGAGGAGTGGTCAGCTCAGGCTCTTACGGTCAAATAGAAAATCCTGGTACTGTTTGATACGTTTGAAATATGAAACTCCATCTCACACAAAAGCACATTACAGCCTACCACTGGCACAAGCTATGGGGGGCACTGGGTTTTATGCCTCCCCAATCCTGATGCACTGCAGGTCGTAATATTAACACAGCCTATTAACTTCCATTGGCATTTTAAAAAAAAACTTTTGAGTGAGTTTTGTTTACTGACACTAGCAAGGTTTTTCTGTCTCTTTTTGTTCCTGCAAACATTTGGCAGCGGGCTGTTCTATTGGCTACATTAGTGCAGTGGCATTTCAAATGTCAGCACTTTAGATTATTAAAATGAAGTAATTATATCAAACAAAAGAGCAATAAGTAAAGTTGTATGTGTGTGTGTGTGTGTGTGCGTGTGTGCTATATTATTCTTGAGGTTAAATTTACATGATGCGGCATACTGGGCAATTTTGTTGCTCTGAACATTACATGAGTGAAAATGAGTAAAACCTAGTCAACTTTAAATTTTGGTTTAAAACAAAACACGATCAGCAGTCTCCTGGGTGAAAATGTGAATGATCCATCTATCCACAGCCACTTCCATACGCAGACTTTCTTGCTCTTTATACTATGTCACCTGACTTCTGACACTTGAAATGGCACTTATGGTAGGTAATGGTAAATAGTAAATGGACCTGTACTTGTATAGTGCCTTTCTAGTCTTCCGACCACTCACAGCGCTTTTACACCTACGTGCCACATTCACCCTTTCACACACATTCACTCAGTGATGGCAAAGTCCATCGAACAGAAACTAAGTCATTCACTTGTATAGCGCCTTTCTAGTCTTCCAACCACTCAAAGCGCTTTTACACTACGTGCCACACACCTTTCACACACATTCACTCAGTGATGGCAAAGCCCATCGAACAGAAACTAACTCATTCATATGAGTTAGGTCAAACCCATAGCCGCTGCTGCAAGGACTCTTTGGTACATGAGGCACCAGCTCTACCAGGTGAGTGATCCGTTTCGCGTGTCTTCTCCGTGAATGTTTCCCAGAATGTAGACTATGTCACAGACATGAAAACAATTTATAAATGTTAATTTTTTTTAAAAACTCAACACCTCCTGTATCTCTTTCAGATTAAAAGCTCTCTCACGTTTCTGTGGCGTTTATTGTAATGTATTTATCAAAGGCAGCAGCAGCTCTGCAGCATCCTATATGGACCAACTGTATATTTTAAAGCAGAGGGCCACTGACCAGGCGGCAATATTTGAAGAGTTGGGAGTGAGATCGGGCTGGTAATGCATAACTGGCAACATTCCAGTGGTTGGCAGAGGATAAACTGATTGCCCAATCAGGCCCCTACAGTAGATTAAGCTAGTTAGACACAACTGGCATCACTATATTTAATAAATAACTATAACTACCTTTTTTAACAAGTTAGGTTAGCACACCCGCACACTTAACTTTCCCACACTTAACACTTTTTGTGTTACTGGCTGAACTTCCCTCTTTAAGGAGGCCTTATAGATGGTAACCTACAGAGTCTACTCTGTGTGAGACAAGTACCAGCACTTTGCCACAGAAAACTGAATGCTATTAGGGGCAGAGAAGTTACGCTAGTCACCAGTGTCTAGATAAGCTCAGGTTGCAGCATAATAGTTTTTGAAAGGCTGTGTATTCAGAGAAACGTTCTTGTGTCGGAAGCAAGTTGAACCTACCAGCCAGTGGAGGTGACATACTGCAAGTTGAGCTGCTCACAGTTTCAGCTTGCCTGGTCACACACAATCTCGTATTCCAGATAAACAGTACTCTGAAATCTGTTTCTGAAATGACTGAGGAGAGAAAGGTCAACGTAGTAACAGAATCTGGATCCTTTGATCATCAGTTTGATCTGAGTCACTGATAATGACAATCACAAGGTAGCCCCGCCATCCTAAACTTCACTCACTTCAACTCAAAGATCAGAAAAAAAAACACATTTTCAGTCACTCTGTGCGCAGACTACGGGGATAAGACCATGAACTGTACCGTTGCTGCTAGTCCAGCTCAGGACATCTGATGCATGTTGTTCCCTGCCTCTCTCTCTCTCCAAATTCCCTGTCGTCTGTCTACTATGAATGCTGTAATAGAGCAATAAAGGCAGGAAATGGTCTAAAAAATACTTTAAAATTGACTCACTGGCTGGAATGACAGCAGCAAATTGTCTCCCATGATACCAGACTGTCCACCCCAGAAATACAGACGTATAGGTCGTCTGTGCTAGTAGATTATTACGACCCATATTTACGCCCATTGTTACGACCTTTAGTGGCTGCAGTAATTATGACAGGAGCAAAGGACAAAGTCAGGTGAGGTAGTCTAATGTGCAACAAAGTCTGGGGAGGTTGGGGTAGAAAGATGGTTTAAACAGAATTTTACCAGGGGGCCACTGCTTATGTTGCCAAGTTGCCCGTTGCCAAGTGCTTGCTCATGGTGGTACTGTTGGGTCTCTGTAATGTCTGTCCGAGGTTTTTCCTTGCCCCCGTTGCCAAGTGCTTGCTCATGGTGGTACTGTTGGGTCTCTGTAAATGTCGAAGGAGGTTCGGTCTAGACCTGCTCTATTTGAAAAGTGCCCTGAGATAACTTCTGTTGTGAATTGGCGCTATATAAATAAAATTGAATTGAATTGAATTGAATTATGTCCCCTGTGAAACCAAAAGACTGAATTGAGGTTTAGAGCAATGTTTTTGATCACATCAGATTATTTTTCATAAAAAGTTGCTATATTTACGAGGACAGATATTGAAAGGTTACTTGTCTGATACTCGTAGTATTGGCGCCTAAACAAACTACAACCATTTCACAACATTAGCCATGTGTTTAGTATTCTTATCATTACAACCAAGGTCCAGTATATGCCAGTCACTGGTACTATCCAATTGTCATATGTCGCTTTCAGAGAAATTGGCAAACAATTTACTCTGTGGTTTAGATATGAAGACGTGCTGGTGATCGGCCAGTTATTGTCACACTAACCTCCAGCGGAAGTGAACAATGATTTATTAATGACTATAATTATTTTATTTTATTTATATTATTGTCAATAGGAGGGAACTTGTAGGTACATGTGACTCAGTTTAATGCTACGGCTCTTTGTGCGTACAGGGTCAACAGGCTAGTTCTGTGGCGCAGAGGCATAATGTATTTCTGTCAAGGTCGAGTTGACAAGTGCTGCAATTTAGCTTAGGCCATAAATGCCATGATAAGTGACATTAGTCTGTTCGCCCCACAGGATCCGGTATGCGTAATGTTTGTATCTGTCTCATCCATATAAAGCTTTCAGTGCAGATGCCACACTGCTGCCTCCTGTGAATGAAATGCCATATTTTATGCCTGTTAGAAAAGTAAATTCAGGCTGTACAGTACCTTGCCTAGTGAAACCACACCTGTCATGTTTGTTTTTGTTGATAATGCCACATTTCCACCTACTCCCTTTGCATAGAGCACAGGAGAAATGAGACCAGATCACAATGTATAGGAGAAATGCCAGGTGTAAATGCAAAGGGCATTATCAGACTGTTCATTAAGCATAGTGTATATGCAGAGTTACGCTGAAGAGTTTTACTGTGGTACTGTCTGAATGTCTTTTTCATCATGAAATCTGTGGAATGCAATTTTCTCTAAATTTAGAAGTGGCACAGGCCAAGAAATCTTTATTATCTGCACCAGAAACTTAGGCCATAATAAGAATTATAAGGGCAATTTAGCCACATCCAGACTGTCCTGCCTTTAAACGGACTGGAGTGGAGGAGGGAGTCAGAGGTGGTTGACGAGGAAAAAGGAGAGGGGAGGTTTGTATAAGAAACAGGTCTCACAACCTGCATTTGTGTGCATAGTATGTGCATAGAATGTGGACAGAATAATCAGGCTGCATATAGATAGAATAAAATAC
>JAGRRF010005588.1:22002292-22012647 GCA_019097615.1 Morone chrysops | reverse complement strand
TTAATGACAGTTAGCCAGGTGCTAAGCCCCTTTCCGTTCCTCTTCCCCTAACAGTCTGTCGCATGATGCATGGTGGCTGTTTCTCCTGCTGCACATCCTCTTCACCCCTCTCCCTCTTTGGAAGGGACGCTAATTAACCGGACTGAGAACCGGAGTCTACGGACAGTAAAGCTAAATAAGAGCCTCGAGTAATCACGGCTAATTAGCCACGGCTACTCTGTCACCGCTGCTTCGTGCCGGCCTGCTACTGTTACTCTGCGGCTTCAGCTACCTTGCTGGCCTGGTTCGGGTCCTGTCGGCTGCCTCCGGCCAACTGGTTTCCAGTGTTGACCCTGTTTCCCGCCACTGCTGTGTGTGTGTGTCTGTGGCTGTTGCTCGTGTGGCGTGCTACGAGCTGCGTCAAGCCTATCAGTCACGGACTGTGTGTGTGCGTGTGTTAGGTAATCTGTCATGGTGTGGTGTAGTTTTATTTATTTAATTAACGCTATCATTTTTGAGGGGTATTTTCTAGTTTGTTGTTCATTGTTTTGGGCTATTTGTTTCTTGTAGGAGTTTATTGCAATTTAGTTTTCCTTTTGGGAGTCTAATTTCCTAATTTGAGCCCTCCTCTATTTGTGTTTCAACTGACTATGTGTGGTTAACTGAGTTAAGATCTCTGGCCAGAGACTCCTTAGTTTTCCTTTTTTTTGTTTGGTTGAGTTCATTCAATTCAAGATTTTTCAGTTTATTAATTGATTATTTTCCGGTTTGGTTATGTCCTGAATATTGTTTGTTCTTTAATTGTGAGCCTTCTTTAATCGTGTCTCTTGTTCCCCCTATAGAGCTGACGGCTGACGGTGGTGGTGGTGGCTCTCCCGGGTGGTGGTGGTCCCTTGAGTGTGTGTGTTCCCCGTTTAAGATTTTCTTTGTGTGCACATCACGTTTTCTTGGTTGTGAGTGGGGTGTTTTCATTTTCGGACGTCACTTCCCTGGTTAACCCCTCCTCCGGCCGGTAAGCCTCAGCCTGCAACCCCCCTTTTCAGTTGGGCTCCTTTTCATGTGCCATACCTTGTTTTTTTTAAATAAAGTGTATGTAATTATTGAACTCCGTCTCTTGCCTCCCTGGGTTAACGAACCTAAGTGTCCTTTGTTTGTAAAAGGTGCTAACTGACCTCTAGTACGGGTCCTTGGGCCCTATCCCAAGGTGGCGTTGTCGGTATAAGAGAAATAAAAGATCTGTTAATTAATATAACCACCCTCGTGTCGCCACACACAACACAAACTACAATATAACACTATTAACAATATAAACACTATAATGACAATTGTTAAATTCAAGAACAAGTGCGTTACTATTATCATTTGCAGTGGTTTATGGGATGTTATAAGAGTTCCTTTACTCTTTATTTCACAAATAATTATGTACAGTTTTATACCTTTGCCCTTTTTTTCGAGCTATTTTTTGCTCCAAATCAAATGTTTTATGGTCATGATTATTCTTGTGGTTGCTTGGCTTCCAGGTGTAAAGGTCCAGTGTGTAACACTGAGGAGGAATTATTGTCAGAAATTAAACATAATATTCATAGGTATGTTTTAATTATGAATTAGTGTATAATCCCCTAAAATAAGAACTGCTGTATAATCATGTTAAACTACCATGTTTTTCCTTCAGCTCAGAAGGGACAAACCAAACACTGGCTCCAGACAGGGCCATTTGCATTTTCTGCATGTTTTGCTGCCGCCACAGTTTCTCCATTTTGCTGTGAAAGGGAGGGTGAAGCCAGTGGGTTGCTATTTGCAACACAAGACTACATACTGGACCTTTAACTCTTAAAATACATATAGAGGCCTATATATTGAGTCCAGAGCTAAAAATACACCAGTTTCTCCCTGATATTTTATTAAATTTTTCTTCCAGTGTATGTGACCTTTATATATGTATAAAACTCACAGATATATTTAAACCTAACTCTGTAGAAAGACTTTTGTGCCCACTGTGTGAACTTTAATCAGGACTGAAGCATTGACAGTATTTACTTTCTCCTGTTTTTTTTATCCAGAAATGCAGATTGGTAAATGCCTCAGATTTCTCCCTCTTTCCTCGCAGTCTTCTGGTCGCCGTGGGAGGAACGTGTGCGTTGGTGCAATGTTTGATTAACAAGTCTCTCTGGGGGTGGGTGTGTGTGTGCGTATGTGTGTGTGACAGTGTGGCCACATGTAGCTTCTAATGAGCCCCAGTGGTGGCCCTCCAGTGGGCCTACCTATTGATCATTAGCCTGCTGTCCACACTCTAATTTCCAACAAGGAAACGCCAGTTGCAACGAGAGGCCAGTCAGATTGCCTGTTACTGTGTGTGTGTGTGTGTGCGCGTGATGTTACATCTTGCTGGGTGTTCAGAGTGTGCAGTCTGATGTGGAAAGTCGAGGTTTGATGTGTGTGATGCGTGTGGCGAGGCAGAAGGTTCCTTCTACTTATTAGGATGTTTAAACTGACAAAGTCAGAGGTTAGGAAGTTATGGGTGCACTGTGCTGGTATAGAGGACCAATACTGGCTTTTATGTAACATTTCTTCATTAAAATTTCTATAAACTCTAGAGCTGCAGTGCTGTGAAAAAGTATTTCCCCCCTTCCTGAGTTCTTATCTGTTTGCATATTTGTCACACTTAAATGTTTCATATTTAATATTAGCAGCAGGTCCACACTTACCCCATTCACACACATTCATACACTGATGGCAGTGGCTACCATGCACGGTGCCAACTGCTCACCAGAATGGAAACTAATTGTTCATACACATTCATACACCGATGCACAGCATGGGGTTCAGTGTCTTACTCAAGGACACTTTGACATGCAGCTAGAGGAGCCAGGGATTGAACCTCCAACCTTCCGATTAATGGACGACCGACTCTACCTCTGAGCCACAGCCGCTCGCGGTCATCCATGTCAAGTATGGCAGAGCTGCCTACTGACCATAAAATAAATCTCCAAAAGGTTCATTTTCAACTTCAGTTAATATTAGTACGAAATAATCTTATTAAAGCTTTTATAATGGCTTCAGTATGATTTTAAACTACAACCGCAAACTCACATTCTAGCATACACACCGTTAAAAACAGCACATCAACAATAAAATATGCACATCACCAAATACTTCATTACCATGAAAAATCCACATACTATATGCACAATGTATGCAGCCCAGACCGGTGCTTAAACACATTTACACATACATATAGACACACCATGGAGCTGTTGCTCACCAGACACATAATACAAACACACACAACAACACACCTGATTTCCATGACAATTAAAGCGGCTGTGTCAGATGCAGGAGGGTGTTTGCACAGCAGGAGGCTAATGTGGATCCGTACAGGCTCGGCCAGGTGGCTACATCCTACCTCTCTGCCACCCACGCTTCGTGTGAGAGAGAGAAAAGCAGGAAGGGGGTCGGGGGGATGGGTTATCAAAATGGTCTTCATCTTCTCATATGAGCAGTGCAGTGATAACTTACACTAGAAAAAGGCATTTTACTCATTTTAAATTCACAGATGTCAGCAAAAGCATCTTTAGCTTTTGATATCTGATTTGATTTCCTAAAAGTGAGTATGACTCAGTGACTGTGCACTATCAGGGTGAAAGCCATGATTGTACGAAACAACTGAATGTAGTGTTATATATATACGCTGCCCCAGTTATTCTAATGAAGTCCTTACAATGGGTGCATATGCTAAAAAAGTTTTTCAGGCTTCCTCAAAATTCTATGTTTTTTAGTATGTAAGAGTAGTATTTTTTAAACTACAACCACAACCAGCCTGGCATAGTTCTTAAATGGTTCAGGTCTTACATAAAATTATATTGGGCCCTGGATGATCACTGCTTTCAGAATCAGAATCAGGTTTATTGCCAAGTAAGTTTTCACATATGAGGAATTTGCCTTGGTACATTGGTGCATAAAAATCACAATCAACCGTAGAAAAATATAAACAAAGACAAAAGATGAAAAATAGAGATAATAAAAAGGAGCGACTATATACAAGTATAAAGAGAGAGAATATGTACAAAATGGCCGGATACTTATATAAATGAGTAAAGAGCTGTACACAAATGTGCCAACGAATTGCCCGGAAAAGTCTACAAGTTAGCAGTGAGACATTTATATTTGCAATGTGCAAGATAAAAACCCAACGGAAGTTCATTAATGTGGGTGGGTATAACAGTCAGGGTCAGTGGGAGTACCAGGCCCTGTTGATGAAATCAGCTGCAGATGGGAAGAAACTGTTCTTGTGGCGTAAGGTTTTGGTCCTGATAGACTACAGCCTCCTGCCAAAGGGATGTGTTTCAAAGAGTCTGTGTCCAGGCCACAATCTGACCCCCTTCAGGGTCCTGAAGGCGTACAGGTCCTGGAGGGATGGCAGATTGCAGTCCATCACCCTTTCGGCGGAGCGAATGATACGCAGTGGCAGGAGAGTGCCAGATGGTGATGGAGGAGGTGAGGATGGACTTGACGGCAGTGTAGAAGTTAGGGGTGGGTAAAAATATTGCATTGCAATATATTTTTTCCCAATTCAATATCGATTCATTAAATCCTCTCAAGCCCCTGGCTAGTGGGGGCGCGGTGAGCAACACCTTTGTGTGATTTGCGTTGTACATATGGAGGCCGCACTCGACCACACAACAACAACATTGCAACCGAAGCAGGTAGCAGCAGTGTTAAACAGCGCCTTCAACTTCAACACTCTTCCTGAAGTCTACAACCATCTCCACTGTTTTTAGAGCATTGAGCTCCAGGTTGTTCTGGTTCCACCAGGTCACCAGATGGTCAATCTCCCTTCTGTACGTGGACTCATCTCCACCAGAGATGAGCCCAATGAGGGAGGTGTCGTCCATGAACATCAGGAGCCTGACGGACTGATGACTGGAGGTGCAGCTGTTCGTTCACAGGGAGATGAACAGAGGAGAAAGAACACAACCATGGGGGGATCCGGTGCTGATGGTCCAGGAGTCAAAGACATGTTTCCCTAGCTTCACCTTCTGCTGATGAAGTCTGTGATCCACCCGCAGGTGGAGTCAGGCACAGTGAGCTGGACAAGCTTGTCCTCTAGCAGACCTTTGTCCTGACACTTGGTATGCTGCAGGGCTCTATCTTAGACCCAATAATATTCAGTTTGTATTTGCTACCACCTGGAAATATTATTAGAAATCACAACATCAGGGTGCATGGTACCTCACCTGGTAGAGCATCCACCCTGTGTAGACTGAGTCCCTTACCACAGCAGCCTTGGTTCGATTTCAACCTGCAGCCCTTTGCTGCATGTCGCTCCACCCTCCCTCTCTTGCTCCCTTTCCTATCTTCACCTGTCCTTTCAAATACAGGCATAAAAGCTCCAAAAATATTGCAACATCAACTTCCATAATTATGCACGATACTTAGCTATACATGGAAGCTCCAATGATTACAGGTGACTTGCATGCACCTTTCTTGTTTTTATTGTTTTATCGTTTAATGACTATTTGCTTTTTTGTTAAGCACTATGTGCATCATATGCATGCATTGGGTTATATAAATAATAATAATTATTATTATCACTGTTTCATTGAAGATGCTCTGAGAACGTAACAGTTCTAGCACTATCTTAAAAAGTCTTTATTAAAGGACATTATCCACGGATGCCCACAGTGCTGCTGTTATTTATAAGAAGCAGGATGAATGTTTAATGCAGGTTCCCCACTATGTTTTTAATCATTTTACAAATGTTGCATTGAATGGCTTGCTGTACAGTTTACATTATTAACTGTCAAAGAGATTTTCAATTTTAAGACTGATAATTTTACACAAGAAAATGTAAATGCTTCTTTTAGATTCACCCTTTTCTCACTGTTATAGGTGTATAACTGTATTACTTTGCAAGCAGCTAGTTGTGTGTGTGTGCAACAAGGGGGAAAGAAAATAATTAGCACTGGATTTCAAATCTAATTTTGGGACCAATAGCCTAATATTTGTGTCTCAGTTCTATCATGTCTTCACTGGGATCTTCCATTCCATGACTGCAATTCAAGTTATTAAGCCTGGCTTTTGTTATCAGGACAATTTATATGCTTATAGGCAGGGGGCAAAGTGATTTTGGGGGTGATACCAGTGGGTGATGTGCTGAGGCTCACTGCCGTCCATGACCCACCGTTTCACTCTGTAACTGGAGTTTCTGTGGATCACTCAGTCCTTCTAGATGCTCCATTGCCCTCTGAGCTCATAGAGGACAGTGAAGTGGAACCCAGAGCCCGTCAGAGCTGACTGATAAACCTTCCTCCATCTCATCCTGCCACATTTTAGCATTCCATCAGAGTACCAGACCCCACATTATCTGCTGTGTGCCCAGGCCTACCATGGCCACTATCAGGAAGTGAACCAAATGCACTTTCCACATCCCTTATATACTATAATATAGACCATACATCCATCCATCTATCATCATTTCAAAATGGTCGGTATCAACAACCTTAGATTTTCCATGAGAGGACGCTCATTTGTTTTTGTTCATACTGTACATATCTTAACTTAATTAACCCGCACTATATAATCACACCATAATTATACTTTTGACACTTGAGACTGTTGCTGCTGCTGCACAAGCTGTATATATCTTAGTGTATTCACTGTGTATTCTTTATATATCTGCTAACATATTCATATATATATATCTACACTGTTATTTTTATATCCCTATACATATGTACATTACTCTGCACTTTACTGCTTTTTGAACTTCTGGTTAGATGCTTAACTGCATTTTGTTGTCTTAGTACTTGTATTTTGTGCAATGACAATAAAGTTGAATCTAATCCAATCTAATCATTTTGTGCTAATTTCTCTACATCTAACGCAGGTTTATGAGCTATTTTTGTAACTGTTTTCATGTTTTTCCTCGGTTTAAGTAGATTCTCATAAATGTATAACTTCATCACCCAGCCTACATGGGGTGGCTACCGTGCGCTACAAATATTTATCTTTTGGGACTACATTTTACTTAATAGTGCTGCCCTTGAGGTTCTGGAGTCCACATCAAAGGAAGCAAGCTTATTAGCTGTGTTTCACCATCCACTTTGATATAACCCTCATCAGTAGTACAAAACTGTCCATAAAAGACACACATTTGAGACACAACTCTCTTGGATAAATGGTAAGAATTCATTGTCGGTTTAGCAACTGATCTACCTCGCTTGAGATTCGAGATATTTCCAAAATGATGCGTGAATGGATTTGTTTCCAACTTGTGCATATTACTGAGTTCTTATCAAAGGCCAATAAATAGTGATGCCCTTTAGTGCCGGCCCTCATAATCGCATACTAGCCTCTGTATGAGATGCCTTTTTAACAGACGATTAACATTGTGAGTTACATAGTTGCAGTTTGATTAGGCAACAGAACTACTTGGTTAAGTTTAGGAAAAGATTTGAGTTAAAATCAGTACATAACATGATGCAAGTTTTGAAATTTTTAAAATCCTGAAGGAGAATGTCCGACCACCAGTTTGTGACCTCAAGCTCAAGCGCACTTGGGTTATGCAGCAGGACAATGATCCGAAACACACCAGCAAGTCCACCTCTGAATGCTTTAAAAAAAACAAAATTAAGGTTTTGGAGTGGCTTAGTCAAAGTCCGGACTTAAATCAGATTGAGATGCTGTGGCATGACCTTAAACAGGCTGTTCATGCTCGAAAAACCCTCCAATATGGCTGAACTAAAACAATTCTGTGAAAGACTCATTGCCAGTTAGCTGTGGGCGGCTGTGGCTCAGAGGCAGTCATCCACTAATCGGAAGGTTGTTGGTTCGATCCCGAGCTCCTTCCGCCTTGGTTTTAAAACAGAAAAAACTAAATAACCCTGTTTATTTGTTTTTCAAATTTGGTTTTGAAAACCAAACAAATTATCAATAATTTTACCACAGGAATCAGTGAAGCTTCATTGTGTCTAACAGCATTTAAACTGAGAGCACAGAGTGTTTGGTGTCTCATCTCCAGCTGGACTCCCTCAGGACACTGGATGTTGACTCAGAGCCTGTGTTGCTGAATAAGCAGTGATCTAATGAACTGAACTTCCCAGTCTCTGATCCTAGCAGTTCCATGATTTATTTCCTGCTCACTCTATCATTTTAGACTTATATTTCAACACTACAACTGGATTAACTGGGCTGGGCTCCGTTTGAACAAGAACTGACTACACCACAGTTCTACATAGGGCAAGCGCCCTTTGAGCAACCTTTATCCTTGACCCTCCCCTGACTCCTGATACTTTTGCTGCTGTACCCCCTTTACCCCCCAACCCTTAAAAATTTCCTGTGCAAAGGACAAACAAACAAAAACAAAAAAAGAGGACTCAATTAGAGGCCTGGTCTGAATTTTAAATAAATTCTTTGGATGCATTCAACCTCTTAAAGCCCACTACACTGTATATTTGCTTACGGTATTAGATTATTTTGTATTAGTGTTATTGAAAACATATTTAATCATACCGTTGTGATTGTTTTTAAAAAAAAGACATTCGTAACATTTTAACAGGGTTGTTGCTACCCTCACTAGTGGGTTAGAGAAATACTCTAAACTATTATTAATATTTTATTAATGTAAGCCCTAATTGTAACTCTGGTTAGCTGTTGCATCTAAGATATTACACAGACACCCACCACTCCGGCAGACAGTGGACCAGCATGTGTATTACATGCTTTGGCGTGAACCGGATTGCGAACACCGTAGCGACAATAATGCCATCAGATTCACTTGTCAAACTCAGAATCAAACAGAATCTCCCTGTTTACCTCACTTGCACCATAGATTCAGAACAACTAATAAGACCTATTATCTCTTTCTGAGGGAATAATAAGCCTCAAAACTCTGAAATACCCATGTGTGGGCAGTGGTTGTGGTCTCTCTAATGGTAAGTTGGCAATGGATGGAGAAGGAGAGGGTAGGAGGGGTGAGGAAAGAAAAGAAGGTAGCCAAAAGACAAGACAAGAGCTACATCCTGCTCTCCCTTCCCCCTCTCTCCTCCCCACAGTTTCCCACTTTATAAATAATGCAGAGCGTGGCACCCCCCGGTGTTGTGAAGTGTTTGTTAATGGCCGTGCTAATTGCAATAAACAGGAGTGGTGTTTGAGCCCTCTAACAGGCACAACACTCTTAATTAGGTTGGCTCGGCCTGATGGGACACTGGGAGAGGAGGGGAAGAAGGAGGGAGGCAGCAAAGACAGGAGGTCAGACTGAAGGAGGAGAAGAAGAGGGAAAAGTGGGAGAAAGGAGAGAGAATGTTTCAGAGAGAGACACTTGTAAACAAGAGAGAGTGGAGGAGGAAGAGGGGGACACCAAGAAGAGGAAGGGGAGGAAGAAAAGAATGCTGAGGAAGAATTGGACAAAAAAGGAGAGGACGAGAAAGGGTGGAGCCAAGGAAAGGTCACATCATATCTGATCAGAAGTCGGAACACTGGAGGAGAGGAGGACAGAAAGCAAGACCAGGATGTCATCATTCCTCCATCACCTGATGACCAGCCCTGTTGCCCACAGACTTAAACTGATAATGAGTGAAAAACATGTGCAGTTGCAAAGGAAAATGCTGTGATGTGTGCAAATAGTGCACTACTCAGCTGATACTACTTATAGTAAGCATTTGTTCAGCAATAGCCATTTAATGGATTTATATTCTGATTCATTCTTCATGCTGTTTTAATTCTTAGTGATGGAGTCCGCCACTCATGTGGAGCAAGATTCAGCCACACAAGGGAGGAGAAACAATCTATTATGTACTTCATCACTTCTTGTTGTGATAGAGCCTCAGCGAAACACCTCTCAAACATCTCAGAAATGTTTGTTATACAGAAAAATTCAGACTATATTGGAAAAAAAGGTTGTAAAACGATTCCAGAGTCAACGATACCAATTCCATCAAATGTTACAAATGATAATACAAGAGCCTATATCTGTGGCATCTTCCACAGTCCACCAATTGCAGCACACCAGCCTTCATTAAAGGTAGGGTAGGCAATCCTGTTCAGAAGCACGTTTTGTTATACTGGGTGAAATGGTCCCTCTGTTGTCAGAGGAATCAATTCGTTATGTCTTCAGAAAAAAGAACGGAGAAAATCAGAGCTCTCTGTCAGCTGCAGGACTGAGAAAACTTCGACCAATCCGTGCCCTTCGGTCCGAAGAGCAAAAACCAATCAGATGCCTTCATGTCTAGTTCTGCACTCCCGCCCCCCTCTGTCCCTGTCCCCTTATTTATTTTGCTTTGGGGATGATTTGTTATTTTCATGAAATATGTAACTTAGCTACGCTTGTATTAGCGTAATGCTAATATTAGCTTCTCTGTGAGTTTAAAACGGGTCGA
>JAGRRF010005588.1:21824187-21834259 GCA_019097615.1 Morone chrysops | reverse complement strand
CCAGCGACTCAAGTCCCAACAGACTGAGCTACTGCCGCCCATGAAAATCACACTTAAGCTGATTAATTTAAAGTGATTTGAAACAATGTGTATTGTCCCTGGGGGAGGGGGGAGACATTTTTTCAGAAAAAAGCAAGGACAAAAAAATACAGTCACAATGACTAATATAACAATAAGATGACCTGCTCTTCTCAGAGCTGTGCAGGAGAACCGATCTCTAAAAAAGGGACTGCTGCTACACAAATAGTGGTCCATGTTTGTCGCTGATTGCTGTAGAAGAAAGTCTCCTTACCTACATTATAAATTAGCTCACAATATGTACAGTAAATAAAGTTGAGGCAACTGTCTTCACTGTTGTTTTATATCAAACTCAAACTTTTATGATTTAAGTTAGAAACAAAAAAAGGTAATTTACTTTTCGTCTTTAGAAAAACTTCAATCTTTGAGTTCTTACAGTCATTTTGGTACACCATCAGTGTAAACAAATGGTACAGGGAAGAATTACTCTGTACGTTGTTCAGTGAGATCTCCCTTAATGAGCCCATATCTGGCAATCAAACTGTATCCAACTATTATGTCTTACAAACCCAATTACAGTTCTGCACTGTCCTTGCATTCTTAGATTTTTCTACATGAATGTCCTCATAATCATCCACAGATTATCCTGTGTAGTATTTACATCTGATCATCACTCTTCAGTCAGCAGTCCAAAATGGTTGAAAGTTCCACGGAGAGCAGGGCAGCAGATTTCTGAGCTGTGTGATTCACTGTGGATTTATACTTTAAGCACAACACACAAATCAAACATTTCCAGCTCATCAGCTCTTGCTGATGGTCTGATTGCTTTGATTTTCTGTATCAGAGCGCCAGCGTCTGCCTGAGTGCCCATAAGTGATGGAAGCACGGCTTTGGACCATCAGTGACTCCCTGCACGATGGGGAGAGCAGATTGCCTCTGTTATCTAGGTCATTGTGTGTGTACAGCTCGGCGTTAGGGACATGCATGCAGTTTGCGCACACAGACACATAGCACAAAGGGCACACACACACCAAGAACCCTGCAGCTCTGAGGAGATAATGATTACTCCTATTCAAACTCTCATTGTCTTGGTCATTACAGCAGTACCAGGGCCAAACACAGCATCCGCAGAACCCAAGGATTTATCGAAATGAGGCTGTAATTCCCCCCATTCAAATGGTAATGTTACAGTAATGTGGAGACTCAGAATTACTTTTTGGAATGTTTTGGCCTGAATCTACACTGTAAGGTTGTGTCATTTTTAGCTGGACCTAAAGCAGGTATGAATCATTTGGTCCAAAAAGTGTTCCTGTGTGGCAGTTGCACTTCTTTGACAGGCCTACAGTAGGTCTTATTATTTTATCTGTGTGGCTTGTTCCTACTTGAGACAAGATTATATGGGTTTTAAAGTCCACTTTGATCTAATTATGTGCAAGTGAAAAGGAAAACAAACATTATTTACTAAAAAGTCCACTGTAAGTATTAATTGCATTACAGAACTACCTTCTGATTCATTTACCCTATTGTACCATCCTTGCTGTAGTAGTAAATACACAATTGTGCAATGCAGTGGACCTTTACAATAGAGTTGAATATGTTCACCTTTGTTCTTTGTTAGCCAGCTAGTTACATCTGATAGCCAATGCTAGCAAAACACTAGCTAATTAGTTTGTGTTTTCTTATCAATTGATGCTTATTTACATCAATCGTTAAGCTAGAGTCTGCTAGCATTTTGCTGACATTAACTTAAAATGTCACTTTTATCTTTAAACCATCTCCAAAACGTGGCTGTCTTGTCAGCTTAGACGAGCCTAGCACATAGCATATCTGCATACAGAAAAGGAAAAAAGGAGAAAGTTGACGGGTTAATTTCCATCCCAGCAAGCTGTCAGTAAGGGCCTGTCAAGGGAAAGCCGATATTCTAGGCAGCTACATCTGTAGCATCACCACTTTTTCAAACATGTCGGCTTGTCACATTGGAACAGTTGTATGTTGTGAATGTGGATAGTGCAGAGGGTGTGCCCCTGTAGCATTTCTAGAGTGGCACAGGCACAGTCTGTGTTGACTGTGTGACAGAAGTGTAGGAGTTCTATCCAGCTGTGACAGTCTCAGTTTGTTTTTTTAGTCCCTAGCTTGGTTTGTTTGTAGCTGTGGTATTTTAATCTAGCAGTGTGGGTGGTGCTGCACTTGTACTGTGACATCTTTTCTTTACATTTTCTTTTTAAGTTTGACTTTCTGAAGGCAGGGTTGTTTGATTTGTTGGTTCAGCCATATTGGATTTCACTGCTCAGCTCTTCTTCTGCTTATTTAAAACAGGCCAATAATATGTATTCCTGTAAATCAGAGGATTTCTCTCAGGAAAGGTCATGCATGTGACTGCATGTTATACATGCTTTTTGAATTCATAAAGGGAGCCGGAGACCATGTTTCCAGAGGAAGCACCCTGTATTCCAATAAAAGGGAATACATCAGTGGGCGGCTGTGGTGCAGAGGCAGAGCGGGTCGTCCACTAATCGGAAGGTTGTGGGTTTGATCCCCGGCTCCTGCTGCACACATCGAAGTATTCTTGAGCAATATACTGAACCCTAAATTGCTCCTGATGCTGTGCATCGGTGTGTGAATGTGTATGAATGAGTTAGTTTCTGTTCGATGGACTTTGCATCTGATTGATTGATTGATTGATTCTTATTAAAATACAGACACTTTGGGACCTGGCAATGAGACTCAATCAACTATCTTTCTCATTTTTAGAAAAATAACATACTGCAGCTTTAACGATACCAACATTTACATATGTCATTGATATTCGTGTGCAGTCTGATCAGAATGTTTACTTTAATGTGTCCCAGTAACAGCTACAATATGGACTACAAGAAAGATATTATCGGTAAAAATACATTTTATCCATCATATCAGAATTGAATCACTCTGACTGGACCTGGTACCATTTGAAATAAAAGGTTAATATCTGGTTAGACACTAAGAGATCTGTGTCATAAAATGAACTGAGAGGAGCCTAGAGTAAAATATCTCTTTGAGATCCCCCTTTAAATCAGCCTGATGTATGAACACAGCAGCCTATGCTGGCTCATACAGCATGCTCCGTTTCTCAGTGTCCCTCAGTAACACCACAGGACACCGTTTGAACTTGGCAAGACAGAGAGATTGATGTCTGGAACAGCGTCAAGTGAGGGGCGAGCCGTTCTGCCTCATCTCCCCAGGGTGAATTTTTCATGCCGCACTCTCCATTTAGCTGACAAGCCTCTGATATAGTGAGCATGCCGACAGCTGCTAATGTCTGACATTAAATGGAAAATATAGGTTACAGCATGCACCCGGCTCGCAAAGGCTGTTAAGACAAATCAAGTTGACCTGAGGAGTGCTGGGTCAAAGGATGTCCAACCGAGAAACATTAAATATACTATATACGTGGTGTGTGTTTTTTTGTGTGTGTGTTGGAAAGGTCAACCAGCAGGTTTTTCTGTGCATCTAAGTATAAAATTGATAGTATATGACAGCTCATACAAGCCACAATGACTCACAGGGAGAAATCCCCTTGACCCGGTGAAGGACAGGCATACACACACACACACACACACGACCAGTCCAATTTAATAACAGTTGTCAAAGTAGCATGACTCATGACTCATGATATGTTGAGGGCCTCTGTTTAAACCTGAGTGCAGGTCACAGATACACACTGACCACATAACTACTCTGCTTGAATTACATGAAATTAAAGCTGCAGTAGGTTTTGTCATATTTGCTGAAACTATCAGGTTTTTCTGCCTCCTCCTAGTGCACCTAATAACATTTGCAAGAATCCATGAGGCCTGGCAATTTAGCTATGGCAGCTTTAATGAAAACCAATAACTATGGAATATTAGGAAAGAAAACTGTTGCTGCGACTGCTGTGAGACTCACCTACAGAGGGACAAAGGTCAACTCACATTATGCACACACACTAAGATAGAGAGATGTAGAGCAACAAAGTGCAGAGCTCTTCTTCAATTCGATCACTGGAAATAATGAATACTGACACTGTTGATGACATCATCACTCGCCAGACTGGAGCTGGGCCGACTTTCTCTCAATGACATAATAATAGCGAGAATAATAAGAATAATAGCAGAAGCAGTGGCAGAAGCAACAATACCAGTAATAATTTTAGTGATAACAGTTTATTTTGCCAGTATATTTACATATTTGGCTGTAATTGGGTGCAGATGAAACACATATTTTTTTGAGGCACACAGAGGTTATTTAGCATATTATGCACTATTGTTAATCAATGCCAGTCCAGAAATTACTCCAGAGAGCCACAGGTGCACCAGTTAGACTTTCAAAATAAAGCTTGCGTGGCTAACAAGTTCAGAATATCCATCACCATACAAACACATTGATTCAATCTCATCCCAGTCTCTATAAACATATGAACCTTTGCCTCCTCATGCTTGCTGTGTTGAAACATTTGACCAAATTCACAAAGACTAAAACTAAAGACATTTCCTGTATATTCTTGTTTTATTTTCTTAGTACACAAAATCATTTTAGTTGGTTTCGTTTTCAGTTTAGTTAACTTTAAGTTAAGTGTAGGTTAAGTACATGAATAAAACGTAACTAACGTATGCTGTTGCTTCGTCAGTAGCCCAACACTACAAAATATGATGTTGTAGGTATCCCTCTAGCAGCGTTCTAAGCTGCTTAGATCGCCTACAAGATACAAATGTTTAAACTTGTGTCAATATGGACATGCTGCACGTCATTAGGTTAGTTCAATTCTCCACAATTCAGTCCATCACTTCATTTTACAGAAACCATGAGTACCAAAGTAACAAATGATCACATTAATGATTCCTAACTGATATGTTATCAATAGCATAATTAATTAAAGGCCTGCCCCATATAAAGGTAAGTTGAGTTCAGTGATTGAAGCAAATAAAAGCCTGGGCTAGTAACTAAAATTTTACGGGTTACGTTTTATTCATTTACATCAGGTACGTAATTAACTTCTTTTCCAAATCCTAACCAAGTAGTTTTATTCATAAACCTTACCAAACTGCAACTGTTTCGCAATGTTAACCACTCAAGCTTTATTTTGAAGGTCTAACCACATGTTTCTGCCAGTCCAGAAATTACTCCAGAGAGCCACAGGTGCACCAGTCGAGCCTGGCCACCAAAAAAAGTGTGTTTGATACACCCTTGACGCACTGAGCAGGACGCATTTCACTTTGATCTGCACTGTGCTCACTGATTGATGAAAATAGAGCCCACTGTGTTTCCAATGAGAAAGTGTGTTGGTGTGTGTGTCAAACAGCAGTTTACAGAAGAAGAGAAGGACAGAGAGCCTGGCAGGTCATGTATCAGGTGACTGCTTAAGGAAATGTGGACCATTACGCTGGGTTCTTTCAGCAGAATGTGCTTATTAATTAAGACTTCTGAGAATATAAACAGAGCACCTTCATATACCTGTTAATGAAGGATATAGAAGCTTGCAGAATGCTCTCTGCCGTGTAGCCATTTTATCCTGCAAGTGTAAAAACATGATGCTGAATAACCAAATGAGATGAAGAATAAATGAATTGCAGAGAGATAAATAGAAACATTTGATCTGGCCTTGGAGGAGATTGTGCACTCTAACGAAAAATAAAGTTAGGCCCTCAGAGGCTGTCTATTGCCTCAATACAACAGATTAGTGATTCAAGCCAAACATAGACATGTTTCTTTTGGTCTATATTTGTCGTTTTCTTTCTCTCTGCCCCTCCTCTCTCTGTCTTCTCCAAGTTTGATATCATGCCACTAAAACGAGGCCCGATTGGATAGATATCACATGGTTGTTGTTAAGGAAGTAGCTCTAGTGTGGAGGCTTAATCCTAAAACACATTGTCTGCTTGTGCTGAATGAAATTCCACAAGGCTGTGTTCACATTTTAAAGTTTGTGACTGTGAGTGTGCGACGGATCTGGTGTTAAATCAGCCTGGTCATGCTGACTCATAGGTCTGCAGCTGTTTGACAAAATACACTTATTAATTTAAAAATGACATACTCTGTAAAGAATTGTATGGAACTATTGTATGGTGCATATGTTTCACCTGCACCTGCTTAAGGCTGTTTTTGTGGTATTTAAGCAGCCAGACCAGCCCCTCCTCGAATGCAAGGTACCCTTTGGCATCTGTTTAAGATAGGGTTGGGCAATATGTTCAAATTTTCCGGATGCCCAACCTACCTCGCTCCTTTACCTGCTTCATGCCTCTCCTCTCCTGGCCTTTCCCTGTCCTTTCCCTATCATCAGACAAACCCTTAGTTTACCAGCAGTTACTTGTGAAAATAGACTGGCTCTACAGCTGTTTTTCCTCTCACTCATTCTTCACCTCAGTGAATGTACTGCACTGCTAAACTGCTGTCATTCTTCGGAGACAGACCATTAACTTATCAAAATAAAAGGACAAAAATTCTGCCAAAAAAAAAAATTTGACGGCAGCCTAAGCCAGTCAGAGGTAGAGATTGGCAGCTAGGCTGTTGCCATAATAAGATTTGTGAAGAGGCGGCATGGGATGAAAACGTGTTGGCCAGACAGACAACTCTGGCAAACACTACCATCCTCCACAAATGTTACACAGCAGACCTTTTTCACAGCAGCCATGTTAACATTAATTAGCAGGGTAAACAAAGGTGTTACCAATAAAGGTTTCATTCCATTCAAGTAAAACAGAGTCATTGTGCTGCTGTTGTGCATGATGGCTCACTGGAACGACTTTGCTACATTAAATGGAATGGAACCTTGAGTATACATTTCCTCTCTTTCTCGCCCTTTTTTCCTCCTATCAGCTCTCTCACCTCATCCCTTCTTTGGGCTTGTCACCTTCTCTCCTCTTCTTTTCATCTCACCTCACCTCACTTATTTATGCCTTTCTCCCTCCAGGTATCATCCTCTTCCTTAGCTTTCTTTTCTGTCGTTCCTCCCCTGTTTTCTATCTATCTATTACTCTCCATCTACTTTTCTCTCCTTATTTTCCTCTCGCCCTTCTATTTATTTTTTCATCCTGTAGTTCCAGTGGCAGATCTGCCAGCACTTCTCTAAATACAGGGGAGAAAATAGAAAGATGCCCTGAGGAGGGACTTAACATATCAGCTCATATTTACACACAGTCACAGCTGTCTGGTGGCATTTCACCACAGAAATTTTAATAAAACATTAGGAGCACAGGAAGGAAAATTCCGAATATTTTTAAAAGTCAAACTAAAATAATGTAGAATTGCTGTCAGGAGAGCGAGAGTGTGGAAAAAGTTTTTATCCTCATAAACATCTCTGAGACATGCGGTATGTGTTGAGTCTTGTTTCATGTCATCACATGAGTGCAGTCATTTTCACCCTAAAACAGATTGCACACATCACACATTTTTACATGCAAAGTTTAACCTTTACGTGCAAAACCAGTCTCTTCAATAAGCACAGGGAAGCTGATGTTTCAGATACAATAGAAGGTAGTTTTGATATGCAAATCTCCAGTCAGTACAGACGTTTTGGGGCTTTTAATGCCTTTATTTGATTGGGCAGGTAAAGATAGACGGGGGGGGGCGGGGGGGCACCTTATAGTGCAAAAGTGTTTCTTTTGATGGTAAAAACTATTTATACGGTAAAATGTGGAATAAATCAACAGTACTAATATCCTTTTACCGCAAAAGTAGAAAATGTTCTACCATATTTATTATGGTAAAGTTCTGGCAATCACACCTACCCCAGTTTTTTACCATAAAAATAATTGTTTTTACAGTGACATGGGACACGCACTCTACCAGGTAAGCTACCATGCCCCCAAACTCTTTATGGTTGCTTGTATGAAAGCAGGGTGCATCATATTCATGCAACTTTACTGTAACACACAAGTATGTCAAACACAAGCAAAAACCAGCTCTGGTGCTTGTTAATGATCATATTATTCTGTTATTCTAATTCTAATTATATAGGCAAATTTAATTTAATTAATGGTTTAATTTAACAAAGTTCAAGCAAGAATTATTTGAAAGACCAGTGTGTAGGACTTTGTGGCATCTAGTGATGAAGTTGCTGATGCAACCATTAGAGCACAGCTCATCCTTCCATGAGTGTAGGAGAAAATACAGTGACTGTGAAATACAGAATTCTCTATCTAGACCCAGTGTTTGGTATGTCCCTTTTTGGCTACTGTAGAAACATAGCAGACTCAAAATATCCACTTTGGCTTACAAGGTACCTGTAAAATGTTTAATGGTGAGCAGCTTTTGTGAGTTTGAATTCATGGGGATAACAATTGGTTCTAATAATGATAAAATTATTATAAAAGGTTTTCCATGCGTCTTACCTGAAAAACTGTCAAAACAGGTAATTTTTCACGATGTTAAGAAGTTCACATGATCAAATGCTTGCATCTCTCTCCCCTGGCAGATGTATGTGACATGCACGGTGCAGGCGAAGGGCACCCGTCTGGCCAAGCCGGTGCTGTCTCTCGGGCTCATGTGTCTGGCATTCCTCACCGGTCTGAACCGCGTGGCCGAATACCGCAACCACTGGTCGGACGTCATTGCCGGCTTCATCATCGGCACGGCCATCGCCACTTTCCTGGTGAGACTCACAGCCACAGAGGTCATAATAGGTGCTATATGTTTGTGTAGGACAGATACACACACACATACACACATATACCGTAAACAGGCAACTTAAGCTCTCTTCTACTTATTTTACAGTGGACAGTGGGACTTAAGTTTCAGCAAATAAGACAAAAAGTTACCTATTGCAACTTTAATGATGGTTTTATAAATGACTGGTCTTCACTGATCATGCTGACCATGCCCCTGACGTGATTTTTCTATTTGGCACACAAATTCCCTGCTTATTCAATAATTAATCAGAATAAATACTCATACATTCTCTGTAAATACTCCATCCACCAAACAAAAGTCATTGTTTTGGCCTGTAAACAAGTTAGGCATTGCACAACATCCATTTAGCTGCAGTCCACACAGCACCATGATGTATCTACCTGCTGTCAGTCTGTTTTCAGTCTGTATGGCTGCACATGTTTTTATAGCCTGTTTTCCTCCATGGAGAACTATAAAGGCTTGTATTCCCCTGACAGCTGTGCTATCATGAAGCACACTGCGATGATGAGTGGGACCCAGATACAGTGTGTTTCCTAGCAGCAGCTGAACATCATCTCTCTCCCTTTTTCCCTTTCTCATCCTCTTTCTTCCTCTTGTGTTGGACAGAGAAAGGCCTGTACGTTCTCAGCTGTGAGTGTGAGCAGAGACGGAGCTGTGATAAGGCCTCGCTCTGCCTCTTCACACAGTGCTCCATTAATGCTGTTAAAAAGACCACAGTGGCCATTAGTGATGGACAGAGACAGGAAAAATAAAAACATTCTTTCATGTGAGAGACTGACAGCTTCTTCTCCCCTTTCTCCTTGTTTTGTCCCCTCTCCTTTACTTTCCTCTTTTTGTTTCCTCTCCTCTCCTTCCCTGTCCACTGTACTTTACTAATCTTCTTGTTTCCTCTCTTTTCCTCCTCCTCCCCCCTCGATTATTGATTCTTCTCTTCTCATCTCCTCTCTTCTTGTCTCTCTGTTTCGTTTCTCTTCCTGTCCATACCATGTTTACTCTCCTCTCTTCCTCTCCGTTCATTGCTCCTCTCTTCTCTTTGTTTCCATCCCCATCTCTCTTCATCTCATCTCCTTCTCTCTCTCCTCCTCCTCTCCTCTACACTCCACTCCTCTCCTTGATTAGTCTTTCCTCGTCTCTATTGTTTCCTCACCCCCTCTCATCTCATCCCGTCTCTTCTTCTCTCTCCTGCTATATCCCCCCATCTTCTCCTCAAACAAACAGCTCTCATTATAACATGAAAAGTGAATCAGAGAGCAGATTGGCCCTCTCCTGGCTTTGCAAGGATTCTATTTTATATGTGCAAATGATCTTCACCAGAGACAGCTGATCTATTGGGAGCAATAATTTAATTCAATTTCAATTTCAATTCAATTTTATTTATATAGCACCAATTCACAACAGAAGTTATCTCAGGGCA
>JAGRRF010005588.1:21790523-21811363 GCA_019097615.1 Morone chrysops | reverse complement strand
ACTGAGCACTTTAACTAAATACAGACGAACATAAAGACAATTTCCCCCGGACACAAAACACAACAACAAATGAACCTCACCTTATAAGTTTCATGTTCATCTTGCACACATTTAACAAACATTTAACAAACAATAACTATGTTAGCATCACTGAGGCTCCTGCAGCTAACAACGGTTAGCATGTGCCAGCATTACATGAACAATGAAAAACAAGAATAAATTGTTAAAAATACTTACAGTCACTTCCTCTGCCGTCTCTCCACAGACAGTTGGTACAATCCCTCTTTCAGGAACAGTCTTTCAGTCAGTCCAGTGTTGTACTGACTGAGGTTGTGAAAACAGTCTGACACGAAGGTTCACACACAGTTTTTCAGACTCTAGCCGGACATTGCAGACAAAAATAAAATAAAGTCACTATGCTCATACATATGTAAATTGATATTAGTGTTGGGCTGTGCAGCCAATGACCGAACAGTTTGCCTGCTGAAGCCTTTGCCCAGACACAAGGCTGACAGGCTGACAGGCTGCTAGCTGGGCTGCTTGTTCTCTGCTAGATCGCTCTTTTATACGGACAATGTCAGAGCTTCGCTTAACAACAAGGAAGTGCACCTCTGGTGGGTGGCACAACATTCGCGGTGAAAGGTCGCAATCAAGAACTGTGACGTCACACGCCCTGCAAAGTCTACATTGCGCGATTTATCTCCTGTATTCTGACTGAGGCAGCCCACAAAAACATGACTGAGTCATCTTTTTTCACACTTTGCTTGCTGATAGGCCCTCCAGAGTCCCAAATGTACATAATCAAATGATTAAAAATGATTAATTGGTTTTGCATAATATGTCCCCTTTAATAAAGTTGGTTGAAATTGCAGCATCAGGGGACTTGACCACAAGTTATACCTCTGGGCTTATGGGAGATCCAAACGGGAATGCCTAATATGCTTGTGTTATCATGGTCCTTCTTCAAATGTGCCATGTCAGATCAATTTTAGTTTACTAGTCTGGTAGTCAAAGCTGAAATTTAATACAAATACTATTTTCTTGCTGCAGTATATGGCTGGGTATTGAACTGTGATACCTTTGTGTACCAAATTGTGTCAAAACCGCCATAAAAATATGATAGAGCTTATAGTTAGGGCTGGCTGAACCATCCCTTAATTATGCTGCTATTAGTCCTAGACTGCTGGGGGACTTCCCATGATGCACTGAGCTCCTCTCTTCCTCACCCTCTCTATCTGCACACAACAAATTATGCAAAAAGCAGTTAAAATAATGTGTATATATTTTTCAATTTTATATATACACCCACATATATTTGTATATACACATACTATATTTAGCTAAAGGCCTTGCTCCGGTCAAACTAACTTCTGTATTCTTTATACTTAATCGGCGGAAATTCCTGGAAGAAATCAGTTTCACAGCAAGAAAATCTTGGATTTGGTTCCATCATGGCTGGGACAACACTAAAGTATGTCACACCGTAACAATAAGTTTAGTAGTGATCTGTAACCGCTGTGGAAGACGCAGATATGTCGTCCTGTATAAGGGTGTCAGATCAGAGCAACCAATACATTTAGTCATTTTTTTGTCAATTTCAAGAATAATGCCAGGTTCAATATTGTCCCCTTGTCAATATTAACAATTAATTGACGCAACAGTACATTTATGCAAGTAATTAACTCACAAAGCCAGCTCTGTTCCAACATCAACAGTGGAAATAAGACATTTCAGAAAATCTTCCCTGCAATCAAATGCTATGTATCATAATCAGGACTCACTGTGGTTTTGCAGGACAGGGAAATGATCTGCTGTAAGATTGGCTGTTTATTAAGGAAATGTTGTTTCAAATCAATTCAGCAAACTCATTATGGAGAGCACAGTCCCAATTCAATAATGTCTCTCTAAGTTCTAATAGCACTGTAAGGCATACAGTCAATCTATTAGCTGATAGCTATTATATCTTCACTTTAGAACAAATTCACTCAGAGATTTGTTGAATTTCATTAAACGTTCCTTCCAATGCAGAGTCAGTCCTGTATTTGATAGATGATGATGATGATAATAGATACTTTATTGTCTTTCACTGGAGATTTGTCACTGCAGTCTGTACATAGCTTTCAGACATACATATATAGATACAAGATACATAGGGACACCACGACATAACCACAAGAATAAACACTTAATTTACTCTGCTTTATAGTTTCTCTCACCATGCCTGTCTATTTTTACTTTGGCTGGTGATTCCTTTATGTTCACCAACAACCTCATACACTTGGTCACACATAACCTGTCTCCCAGCTGCACTCAGTTCTCGTCTACAGCAGTATATGTGGGTGGAGAAGTGAGTATCTCAGCCTCTTTTTAAAACATCTCGTCTGGTTGTTTCTTGTCAGCCTCTTCTATTCTAAAGGACTCAAAAGCTGAGGTGTATTGCTAATAGTGTACAATCAAAAGGCCTTTTATACTGCCTGCTTGTCTTTTTCTATTTTGTTAACCATGTTCCCAGATCTCAGCTATTAACTTTACAAGCAATTAACCAGAATTATCCTTTGAGGCAGTGAGGTTATAACGACTTCTTAATTTAAAGCTATAATATGTAACATTTCTGCATTCGGCTGTCTATAAACTCTAGAGCCATCTTCTAAATGTAGTTGAGTTGTGTACTTACATTATCCAACAATGTTCAAACTCAGAGAAATCTGTCATTTTATTCAGGTAACACTGTGTTTCACCGATCGCCTGTCAATGGTGTCATATCCCCTTTGTGCCTGCGTCAGCGTTGTGGTTGTCTGCCAGAAACTGTCATACACTGACTTTTTATTGAAGCCACATTTTTATCATCCACTGTTTAATTGTTGGTGCTTTTAACCGGATGAAGGATTTTAGTCAGTGGACATCTAGATCTTAAGTTATCAAAGAAACAAGCTGAGCAAACATTAGCAGCAGCTCGGCTCGCAGCCCCTCCGGGACGTCCTTTGCCTGCCGAACAGTGTGGGAGAAAAAGTATTTTTTAAGGTGGAACTGCTTTATTCAGGTCTGTTTGTTTTGAAGAGGAGGAGACCTCTGTGGATGATTTGGCTCCCTGTAGAAACCTCCTGATGGATGAACAGCTCGACGCTAAGCTTCCCCAAAATGATCACTGACAAAAATAAGTCACTTTCTGTCCATCTGTGCGTGTGTCTCTCTCTTTAATTTGTATATCTGATCAACTGCTGATGTGTTCTGACTCTGAAGCTGTTGTGGTCTGGGTAGACCAAAGTTTGCCTCGATCCACCCTGGTCCTACTGTATGTACTGTATCTATGTGGGCTTACACTCCCATATTGCGTATGGTGTACTGATTGCTTGATACTTGTCGTTGTGGTGGAAAAAGCTATACATATTTTCATTTTAAACTCTCTATGAATCATGTCTATGAGTTGGTAAGATATACGCACCTTGTTCATTCATATGAGATGTCTGACTATGGTATAAACACATGCATAAATACCCTGAAGCAGCTGTATTTTTCTTACCAACTACTGAACTGTAGAAGCTGCTGTTATATAGTACTGGTAAAACCAAAACTGTTCAAACAAATGGTTCTTGTCTTTGTCTATTCATAGGAAAAGAAAAAAATCATCACACCAAATAGAAAAAGAAAAAGGGCCATAAATGCAGTGAATACTGTAATTAGCTGTGTTTTTAAACCATGTGACAAAGTTTTCAGATGGATTTTCCTCTCAGTGACTGGGTGCTGCAGGCTGATGCTTTCTGCCAAACTCTCTGCCGTGCAAACACACATTCATCTTTGTGGCACTTTTATTCTTGGAAAGAAAATAGTTTACTGAGAACAGTGGGAGCTGATGTTCTGTAACACACTTCAATCTTTGCTTTTTTGTGTCATCGCAGAGCAGAGCTGGAAGACTACATGGACACCCTGTTGTCTCCTACAATGCTCACATGCTGCATGATGTCGGTAATTAAGAATCTGTAGATCTTTCTGTTAGTTTTTACATTGTTTTGTTACTGTTTGTCCTGGAATTTGCTGAAGCAGTAGTTGGAACACCAGGGGGAAGATGTATCTTGCAATTTGCAAGAATGAAGTACACTGTCACTATGACAGTACTGTAGGTTGACTGTTTTATTCATAATTTTCTTGTTCAGTCCCCAGGCCAGCAGGATATACCTGAGCAGGGAAAAAATGAGCAGCACAAGCGCCTTGCCATCATTTAAGAAACTCTGTCTCCTACAAATTATGTATTATGATGTGTCACTCAAAAATATATATACTAAATGTATCTGAAAAATATAAATTAATAATGATATTAAGGTTGTATCATTAAAACCTCTACAAGGAACTTTTATTTTGTGATGATTCTAGCGGCCCCTTTGGAAAAAAGTGGTAGTGTTTCTACAACCTTGTTTCATTGATTTCAAGGGTAATCAACAACTAATAGCCAACTTTCCCTTTGATGGTGTTGTTTATGTAGGTCATATAGAGACATCTGTATTAAGTTGTTTTGGAAAAAATAATAGCTATTTACCAAAGAAATACTTCACCAATACATAACTTGTTACTGAATGCATGAATAAATGCAGGATGTATCATTATTTGCTGTTGCTCACTGCTAATAAATGATCAAGTCGCTGTGACTTTGTGATTAGCTCACACTTAATAGATCATCAGTTAAGGAATGTTCAATTATTTCAGGACCATGCTTTTGCTTAGCCTCTAAATTTAAAAAAGCTATTTCTAGGAAAATAGACCCAATGATATTTTTGATACACACAATGGACATATTATCACATTTTCCATCTAATTGGTCGCATAACAATTACTGTATCTGATGATCAATAAGTGAAAACCCCCACAGAAAAATAATTGGCTACCATTTTGATAATCAATTTCTTATACATTTGTATCGTATGTCAGCTGTTTTGACAGGTAATGTAATAATTTGCTATAGGAGAAGAAAACTAAGACAATACACCTTGCTGGTAACATTTGTATAAAGAAGATGCATTTAAGTTAGATACATTTTGTTAAAACATTTTAAATAAATTCGGAGAATTGTTGCACACGAGTGTAGTTGTTGTATATTACTTAGGGGATCATATTACGTTTATTTTTATTTTATTTACTCCTTTCTCTTTGTGTAATAGTTTATATACAATGTAATATAATGTGATATAATATATATACTTTTGCATGTCATAATTGTCTTGTGTGCTCCATGTATTATTTGCCTGTATTACAAAACAACCTTTTTTTGTACTGGTTTGGCATTTCATAGGAGGGACACTAATGTTCAAGTATCACAAAAAAGTGCAATATTCTGAAATTTGTTCCATTACTAATATCACATTATATATAAATGCAAACAGCAGTTTCTATAAATTTTTAGATCATCATTTTATATCATCTTTGTTATTCACAGCTAGACCTGCTCTCTCCTTATCAACGTTTTGCACACATTTGTAGGGACCTTTCACATTTGCCATTATTTTGCACCAGACTATAACTAAAAACAGAATTGTGCTTTTATTTTATTGGATACGAAGGGGTACTTTAAACTGATATGAATAAAAGAGAAAAAATACATTTATATCTTATATTTTTAACATCATGCTGATATGGAGGGAGGAGGACGGAGGGCTGGAAATGACCCTTGCGCTGGCAGTTTGATACTCCTGGTTTAAAGCTTCAGCTTGTGCAAAGGGTTCACTGAATGGGAATTTATGGCTTGCTACATATTTAAATACAACTTAATATTTATATAAACTAACTTGCTGATGTGTGTTGTGGTTTAATTTTTCTTGTCTCAATGCAACGTCTAACGTCTATCTGACATAAACTTTTAGCTATCTGACTATAGTGAGAGACCACAAACTCCCACTGAAGGTACCCAGAATGGTGACACAGACTTACAGATGACGAGGAGAATTGACCGTTTCACTTCACGTGCAAGATTTATTTGCATCAACACAGGATACAAGAAAACCGAGTTGTCTTGAGAATCAACTAACTAGAACAAAGAAAATCACTCTATTATATGCCTCTTTCCCAAGGGTGTCTATTGGTGACGTCTAATGTCTGATAAGCAGTAGCCATAACACATATGATGCCCTACTCTCCAGGAGACCGCCTTGGAATGTGCTTAGCTCATGGCACACTGAATAACTCTCTCTGAACTGTGACTGTGTAGATTAGCAATCATTGTGAAAAAAAAACTTGAAATGCCAAAATAAAGTTTTTTAAATTTTCAACTTTTGATTTTGAAAAGTGTTAAAGCTAAATGAAACACATTCCACATGTTCAAATGCAAAGTGTTTTAAAACCTCCTTACGCAGACCAGTGGGAAGGAGAGGAGTGTATTTAGAACTCAAAAACCACCCAGGACTGTCCCATGGACCATGGATGTAGTTTCTGTTAGAATTAGTCTGGTTAAGTCCATCAGTCATGTGAAACAATCTCTCAAAGCAGGCCTGTGTAACATCACACATGGCAGTGTTAACCATCAGTTAGTGTCCTCTTCTCTCTGGGAAAAACATTCTCTGTGCTCCACTACCACGCAAACTGACTGGCAGGGCTTCAAAGATTTCAAGCAAAGATTTAATCAACCAGTCTGTGCTGGGACAGCAGACAAGTGACTTCTAACAAGTCATCTGAGTTTCCTACTTAATCTGTACAATGTGTCTTTCTTTACGTGCAGTATGTCTCTAAGGCAGCCCAATGTTAACTGCCAACACTACCAGTTACAAAGAATATAAAGCTGCTAAATCTACATATGAATTCAGAAACCAAATACTCAGACTGCTGAGGGCTTTCCTGAGCTAAGGAGAACATTAAGGATGTTCCAAGTGTCAAAAAAAGCTTCTAATGACACTGGGGAAAACTGGTGAGATTTGTGTTGAGAGGGGTGAGAGCCAGGGTTAGGCGAATACATTGGTTATTGGTGACTGAACAAGTCCACTGCTCGTTGGTTTTTTGAAATTTTTTGGGGCAATTTTTGTCAGTTTATTTTGTTAATTTAATGCCTCCAACGCATGAGAGACACTCAGAGGCGCAATACACACACTGAGCCAAAGAACGAGTGAGAGGAAAAACAGCTGTAGAGAATATTTTCATAACTAACTGCAGTGAATTAAGGGTTTATTTCAACCAGTTTGATGACAGGGAATACAGTAAAAGGGTGATTTGCAGAGGCTCCAAACAAGACTAATTCCAGAGAAGATGAGGACACAGCAGTTACAGGAGGCTGGGCATCAGAGAGGCAGCGACAGCACATAGAGAGATGGCTAAACACCAGGGTGGTGATTGTTGGAACAGTGTAAAGACCATTGCAGTTAGTATAGCAGTTACTAGAAGAAGGTTAGGGTAATGAGTTACTTCTGTAAGTCAACTCCTATACAGTTACAGTATGTTCATCTCATGCCTGACTGGTACCATTTCCAGGGCAGTTTTTGGCGTAATTCACTAATTGGATATATAACTGACGTCACTAATCCAAATACTGATCCAGATACTCAACAGCATATTTTAGTGTTGAAACACAGAAAAGCCATTTGTTATGTGTGCAAAGCATCAGTATCGGTACTGACAGATATCCAAATTCAGGAATCAGATTGAAACTGAAAACAAGTGGACTGATGCAACTCTACAAAAGATGCTACATAGTTGCTGAATTCATCTGAAATGAACCCAGAATTTAACTGTGAACTTCAATGTTGGTGTGTGAATCGGTGTGTGGATGTGTATGACTGACTTAATTGCTATTTCTGATGAACCTTTGCCTTCACTGTGAATATGGGTGAATGCAGCTGATGGAATCAAAAATAATGTTGTTGTGTACTTTTAATGCTATTAGCCAACAGTGTTGGGTGCCAGCAAAGTTATAAAGTTGTTTGTTTAACTACAATTTAAATAATGTGGTAGGATGATTTCCAGTTTTAATACAATGCCAGTATGTACATAAAAACTGAACTAATCGAGTAGGTATCTTCCAACATTAAAGTGCTTTTATTTGTCTATTTTAAGACTAGTGAAGCCATATACTCTGGATTCTTAAATAGTGACCTATGCCTTTATTTACATCAAGTACAAAAAGAACCAGGCTATTATTGTTAATTGTTAAAGTATGTATTAATGTATATTGAGGTATGTAATGTTGAGGTATGCAACGTTAAGGATCTCAGTTTATATATATTTGTGGGTTGTTTCTTCAGCAGGAAACAATGTGCTTGGAGCTGAGAGCCACAGACAGGGTAGAAAAGAAAGGTCAGAAAGTAGTGAGAGACAGGCTAACATGTTCATTTTTTTTCATAGGGTTTGTGAACTATAAGAAAAAAGTGCCGGCTTTACAGTTAAAGGGGCAGGGATTTAGCACGTGACAACACAGGAGGGGCTCCAACTGCTTGGTATTTTTCTGACAAAGACATTTTCTTTGCCTAGCTGTGTGGTATTTTGGTGTGAGTGCACGGTACACAGGTGGGAGGTTCAATCAAATGAGGCAGCACAAAATGACCTGTTGGTATTTTAGTGGCAAATAGCTTTAGACTTTGAGGTGAGAATAAATGTCTCAGAACCACGTCTGTTTCTGGCTTCAACTTGGAGCAAATGCGCAGCAGGAACAGAATAATGATTAAAATAGCAGACACACTTAGAGACATCCACACAGTCCGTAAACTCAAGACCTACCACCCTGCACCCTGCATAAAATGAGGCACCCATAACATGTTTTCATCAGACACTGGCTGTTTGTTAAATGCCCATCTTTCATTTTTTTAAACTCAAGCCCTCCAGCTTGTAATGCAGACTTTCTTGTTAGAAATGTGTAGTTTTAATGCCCAAGGAGAGAGAACCCTGACATATTTTTTCAGACCTGACAAAACTTCTCCAGAGTGAAAATGGAAAACTCTTTTCACAGGATGAGGAGTACTGCATGTGTATAACTGGTGGAGTCAAGATCAAATGAAATATGCTCTTTTAGCCCTTTAAGATTGAGGTGGGATGAGGGGGATGCCATGCTCCTTGTTAACCTGCCAACATGTAGGCTACAAGAGCGAGAGGATCATAAAGACACACTGCTGCCTGTAGTATTCACATAATATTCTTATAATGGTTCTATAATCATTCAGTAGCATCTGTGCTGCGGAAAATACACCCTAACCCTTCTATTGGGCCTGTTAAAAATCAACATATCACTGATTGATTGTACCCCTATTTAACAATGTATGCCAAATAATTTACAAAAAATCAATTTCTTTGTATTTTTACTTCCAAAATCCAATAATTTTTTCTTCCATTAAATCAAAATGTGATGCATGCTTCCGTAGGCGTGAAGCAACCAATTTCAACCAATGATATCATGACATCCACCCATCAATCAGTCAGAGAAACTACATTTTCAGAGTAGCTTCCTAAAGCTTCTAGCCATCATCAAATCGTCACAACAATGTCTTAACACAATACTTTCTGTTTTCTCCTAATCCCCTAAATTTTCAGAAGGAAAACCAAAGTCAACATGCTGTCTGTTGTGAACTATCACAATCTTGTATGCTTGGTCCACATGCATGCCCATTTTGTACTGAAGCTGCACACTTCTATGTTGCTGTTGGTATGAAAGAGAACATCTTGACTTAATTACATCAAAAAGCAGTATTCAGTGTAAAGGAGACTGCCATCAAAGATAAACTCTCAGGGCAGCAGAGGAGATAGAAGCAAACTTATGCTGCTAAATCTGGTTAAATGTAATATTGCTGCTTTGAGACTTGGTGCTGTGGGTCGTGCCAAGGTGCCTGGGATGAGCCAGCTGTGTGTTTAAGTGTGTGTATTGTAGACAGGCAGGCAGCTGAAACAGACACAGAAGCATACAGACAGTCCTACATGTAGTCAGATGAGGGTCAGTGTCTGTAAACTTCAGACCAGCTCCTGCAGCAGTAATCACTGCACTTAATATTCAAGGTGCACTGCACCCCTGTCAGTCGCATTTTATAAGCTCATTCCGCAATCAGCTTGTAATTGGCAGAGCTAATGAAAGAGCAGTGAAACATAACATAAGCGTCATTCAGTCAGGAGCCGGGGAGTTATTATAGTGAGGTAAGGAGGTCTCCATAGTCCATGTTAAATCTAATCCTGTTATTTTGTGATTATAATGAAAAACAAAGATCAGGCAAAAACCGCAGGGAGTATTTAAGAGCTTTACTCCCTGAGGTGACAGCTTGGTAAATAATAATTCAACAGACTGATCAAATAAAAAATAGTCCTGTTGGATGGGCTGCTATTTTAACTGTCAACTCATCTGTCGATCATTTTCTCCATTAATTGATTAGCTGGTCCATCAAATGTCAGAAAATGGTGAAAAATGTTGATCGTTGTCCAAGGCAGTTGTCCTCAAATATCTTTGTTTGTCCATGACTCAAGATACTCAGATATCCACTTTACTGCCATAGAGGACTAAAGAAAGCCAAAAATATTCACATTAGAGAAGATGAAATCTGAGAATTTTTCCATTTTTGGGCTAAAAATTAGTCAAACGATTAATCAATTACAGTTGCAGCTCTAAATGTGTAAGTTACTGTGTAAGTGTGAAGCTATTGTAACGTCACGCATTAGTTTGTGGAGTACTGTTTTGAAGAATCACAACCCATATTTGATCAGCTCTGCCTAGTTTGACGGTTTGATCTAAGTTTGGTGAATTGAGCTGGACGGACTCATTTACTAAAACTGTTTATCAAGGCAAAAAATCAAATCAGAAGTAGACTCATTTCACCATAAGACTAAATTATTATTATTATTTTTTTTTTTAAGTATATTTTTTTCGGCTTTTAAGCCTTTATTTGATAGGACAGCTGGAGACAGGAAAGGGGGGCAGAGAGAGGGGATGATACGCAGCAAAGGGCCGCAGGTTGGATTCAAACCCTGGGCCGCTGTAGCAAGGACTCAGCCTCGGTACGTGGGTCGCCAGCTCTACCCACTGAGCTAACCGGGCGCCCCGACTCTAAATTATTTTTGCAGCCTATGGAGCTGGATTTAAGACTTCACAGAATGGAAGCTCTGTTTATATTACTTATATACTGTCAATGGTAATAACATATTAACGTTGTGTTTGTTACACTGCCCCCAAGTGGCTAAAATAATGCCACAATGCAAAGAAAACATCCTAACAGGAATCAATATTGTCTCTGAGACAGCAGCCAACAACTCTTCAGGTTGATCATATTTATCTTTCTTGGCACAACTTTGAAGAAATGGAGTCAGCGCAGGCAAACAGGTCGGTTTCACATTTTATAATGTATACTGAGCAGTCTCTAAATGCCATGTGAAATTTGATGTTTTCATTCTTGACATGATATCATGGAGCAGAGATCAAAGCAAAGTCTGCGGTAATCTGCATGTAGGCTGTATCCTGACAAGATTACTCGGGACAACATTCCCTCCAAGATGACAGCTAATAATTCTTGATTTAATTGTCCATAAGTCTTTTCACAGCCGTGCATTTTGAGGAGATGGAGTCAATACAGATAAACAAGTGGCTTTCACGTTCCTTTCTGTGCAGAGTCATGGGAAAGCAGTCTGTGAATAGTGTAATACTGAATTTGATCTTGTAATTTCTGATGTGTCATGCAGCAAAGATCAGGCCAAAGTCAGCAGTAACCTTTAATTTTTAAGTAAGATGCTATCTTACTAACCCTAATGGGAATTGCAAGAATCCACTAAACCCGAACACAAACAACCAATCAGAGCCGAGACAAATAGAAAGACTGTTTGCATTGGGCACTAGGAGGAGCCAGAGCAACCTGATTGTTTCACAGATTATCTGTCTCATGTACTACTGTCAGGATATAGTGAAAGTTTCAACAAGTAAGACAAAAAGTTATACATTTGTTCAATTCTTGGAACAATGACCAAACACAAGTTAGCAGTAATCTATAAGAAGATGCTCAAAACATTATCATTGATTACATAATATATACTATTTAGTCTGAAATGGCATAATTAATCAGATTAAACAGCCAGGTTTCACATTAGGTATGCTGTATATGACATTTACATTTGGTTTTGTTCTTTCTGCATTAGGGTCTGTTGAATCATCATCAATATTATTGATTATTCAAAATAATATTTATTCTGAAATTATTTATTCCTCAAATGGAAAATGGAAATGGAAAAGATTTAAAGATCTTTAACATTAAATTGTGTCCTCAGAATCCTACTAATAATCCACATTTTACTAAATGAAACTGTAATCTGATTATGTCTTTTCTTTGCAATGATTACAGTTACCTGTTTTGTATCCCGATTACATAACTAAGTTACATGTAATCTGTTACTCCCCAAGCCTGCATATAATATATGTGGTATATGACATTTTTGTCAGTTTCTGCATTAGGCTCTATTGGGGAGCAAAGATCAAGGAAAAGTCAGCAGCAATGTGCTTTTTCCTGCACACTAATCTACAGTGATTACCAAATATTCTCATTATCTTAATTCTGTCAAGAAGTTTCAGAAAATTTAAATGTTCTCATCAGAAGTTCCCAGAGCCCAATGTGAGATCTGTAAATGTCTTATGTCCTCTGGTTGGACACATAAGGTTTTCAGTTTACAGTGACAGCAGCAAACCCTCACATTGGAGTCTGCAGTGTCAAATAATTCATCATTAATCAGCTAATGTCTGAGTGCCACAGCAATCTTCAGCTATATAACAGTCCAGAGATGAAGCAGAAGGGATGTTTGAGTGATGTACAGTGCCCCCCCCATCCGCGGGTCTGACGGCTGAAGTTTGCAGATGAAGTGTGCACTCACCAGTAGCGTGGGCAGCCCGGCCACCACGGCGTACAGCAGGACGGGCGGGACGGCGCTGCTGTCCTCGGGTCCCAGGTAGGGCTTGGTGTACGTGGTGTCGTAGCAGAAAAAGCCCTGCACGTGCACGCTGAAGGTGTCAGTGTACTCGAAGTAGTAGGCCAACATGACGGTCCCGGCCATGATCACCAGCTGGAAGTACAGCATGATGCAAACGGAGAGCGAGAGACATTTAATTAGAACAAAGCCCTTTCTCTTTCTGTCTCTCTCTCTCTCTCTCCTACCCAGCCTCCTCCTCCCCCCCGGCGGCACCGACTCCCGCTGACCGGCTCATGGCGGCTCGGGCTGCGCGATGAGCCGCTCTCTGATTGTGGCGGAGGCTCGACCGCCCTGGCTTCCACTGCTCTCTGCTGCTGCGACTCGACTGTGTGTGTGAGAGAGAGTGCGAGAGTGTGCGAGTGCGAGTGTGAGAGTGAGGGGGGGTGAGGAAGAGATATGAGGAGGCTTGGCTAACCACCCTTTCCTTCCCTTTCTGTGTTGTGTGTGTGTGTGTGAGAGAGAGAGAGAGAGAGAGAGAGAGAGAGAAAGAGAGAGAGAGAGAGAGAGAGAGAGAGAGAAAGAGAGAGAGATTAGATGTACATGTAAGCAAATAAGAGGTTTGACAGCTCCTTCCCTGTGTGTGTAAACAGGGACACAGAACCATGGCATGCATTGCCATGTTTAACCAAGTCAGGAGAGAAACAGAGGGGGCGAATTAAGAAAGAAGAATGCACAGAGATAGAAAGAATGAACAGAGATAGAGATGGGGAGAGGGGGGAGGGAGAGTGCTAATAGACGTCATATGTGTCTGGACCACTGGCAGAGGCTCCACATTCAGCCCAGAGTTGCATACAGTACTGTTGCTAATATCATCTCCTGGCTCCACGCAAAAACACATGCCAAAATGAAGCCGAAGCCAATATAAGTGTGTTTTTGAACCACTGTCCCTCCACACATAGAATAAATAAATAAATCCTGAAACATAGTTTTGCATGGAGTGAGGGCTGTGGATTTTCTCCCTGTCACTTACATGGGAAGTGCATGAAGAGGCCAACAGCAGGTAAAAACTGTTTGAATATTGTATCAAAGAGCCAAAATGTGTACAATTTTGTAGCATACAGGGCTGCATGAAATGGCAAAAACATCAACTTGTGAATACAATAACTGCAGGAAGTTTGAGTAAAACCAGCAATTTGGAGTTTTGAGCAGATTTATTTCCCGTGAATATTAATCAGAGATTATATTTTAGGAACTTTTTATACAATTCTAAGATAATCTCTATTATGTATTTATTTATTTTTTGGACATTTTTGAGAAACTGTTTTCTTCTCACTGATCTATTATCTCTTTGGTTTTTTGAACAAATTTTTATCAGAGTAAAGGCTCTGTGAATATAGCTTGGGTTCAGGTCTTTAACGTTTAGTTCTTACATAATGATCTAAACTTTAAGTATAACAATTCCATTTCATTTTCTTCACAGAAATGAACAATATGCAGGGATATAGGCCTATTGTGTATATTTTTAAGGTAAATCAAGAAGGCCTTGTGAACTTTGGCAACTCCCAGGTTGAGATGTCAATTGCTAACCCCAGTTTATTGCTACATTATCTATATGAAAAGCCACTTGAACTGTATCAATCATTCTGAATGTAATACTGTAGAAGGCCTACAGAGTTTCAGACAAGCACAATGAGAGATCTTTGCACACTGCACCCGCAATTTAAAGTTCCACCCTCATTCAATACCACATACACTCCATTTCTGTGTCCACTTTTAGCCACACTTTCAAAAGCTACTTTTTTGTCTCTGTGCGTTCCTTCATAATTCTGTGATAACTCTTTATACATTTCCACTTTCTGCCATACTTGTGGTGGGATAAATACCCACTGCTGGCTCTGTAGTTATTTATATTTCCTTTTTTTTCATTTATCTTCCTTCTATTGCTGCAGTGACCCCATTTCCCAACTAAAACCTCATCTTATTTCATACCCCACACTCTCTGTGTCTTTCTCTGATGCCGGAAACACATTTATCTGGAGCACTGACACACTGAAATCCATAAGTGAAGGCTGTCAGGGCAGACAGAGAGACGGATGGAGACGGATAGGCAGACAGAGATGGAGATGGAGATGCAGGGGGTGTGTGGAGTCAGGTGGGTACACGCTGACAGCTCTGAGTAATGGCTGCCATTACTGTGTCACTCTGTCATCACTCCCCATTTTAATACTAACTAGGCCAAATCTATATTCTGCTGGCTTCATGCTCAAACACACCAGAGAGATATCTAATGATGCATTTTTCCTACACAATAATACCACCAATGATTTAGATGATTAATGATTATTAATGATTTAGGGAACAATCTGTTCCTTTATGTGGTTTTGGTTAGAACAGTTTGATAATGAATATATGTATTTATACAAATCAGTGAATTATTATAGTTTTAATAGGATCATTACTGAAATAACTGAGAAAGGACAGAAGAATTTTAAAGGACGCTGAGAGTCTGCAGCAATGCTAGCAGCTCTGTGAGGCTGTACTTAGGCTAGGGGTGGGCAAGCGGAAAATGTTAGATCAAGATTGATCTACGACACTGATTCCCTGAGACCGGGTCGCGACCCTTAAGATTTTATTTGTGTCGCAAATACATTTGCACAATTTCTGCTAAATGCACTTATTATTTTCTCATTTATAAAGTAGAGAAAGGAGATTCTTTACCCCTGCTAAATGCACTTGTGATCATACATTCTGTAAGAAGGCGATGGGCTCTCCAAATTACAGCTACTGTGAGGACACTGAAAGCTAACTGCATTTATTTTGTCTCATTTATAAAGTATTTAAAATATGTACATTGCTTTACTGATGAGGTAAGAAATGAGAGTCTTATGCATATATTTTGTAAGTAAGCACAGTTTCTGTTTGTTTTACTGAGAGAAGAAACTCAATGCCTTAATATTATTTCATTTATAAAGTATTTAAAATGTTTTTTGTTTTACTGATGATGAACGTCATCCATTGAATATTCTTAAAAATGGCTGCTTTCCTGAAAATATAAGGTGGTGTAGAAATAGCAGTAAAAATGGCCAGGAACATTTATTTATGCCCAAATTTCCTCTTCTCACTGTGAACTGGGTCATTTTTAAAAAGTGGGACTCCAGAAAAAAAGTTTGGGAAACAGTGAGCAATCTATCATAGAGATATGTCCTCTTACTTTTATTTCCAAACATCAGGGCTTGTAACAGCACATTATGTAATGACTGGATAAAATGTACTAAATTGTTCTTTCATTATGTAATAACACTAGTATTCTGTAACAATCTGCCGCCTTTTGTAACATTCATGTACATTATTATATACAGTGGTGGCTGTTACAAATGTGGGAGTTGCACTTTTTAATGAATTTAAGCTTTTTGATGATTTCTTTTGGGAGCCCTTTCTAAAGACCATTGCAGTAGTTGACCCTGCTAGAAATAAAACCCAAAATGAGTTTTTCCAGGTTTGCATTTTGACATGAAGTCCCTGAGTTTGTTATTTAGACCAATATCAGAGTGAACACCAAAGGGGCACCACAGATCATATGAGTCTCATTTAATATGTGGAAGTTTAATTTAGTTTTAGAAAGTTTTAGTTTTTAGAAGTTACATCCTGTCCGCTGTGCTTGCATGTGTGTAGCTCAGCCCTGCCCTTGACCAAACAGACACATAGCCCTTCCTACAGCCTGTAACAGAGAGCTGAGGAGAGACTGTAATGTAACATGGTCCCTACATTTTTATAGAGTTCTGACTTTAAACCCTGCTTGCTGCAGGATGAACTTATGCAAAAAGAAAAAAGAAAGCTGCACAGATACTGCAATATGTGAACACACTGCAGATAAACAAGCTTTTGGGGCAAATTTGTCATTTGTCATTTGTCATTGTCATTTGTCAAGACTGCAAACTTCCATTAAAATAAACAAAAAACTCAGGTTGTCCTGAGCATGTGGGAACACTGAGCACACATGACATTTATGTTTTCAATTGTGATATTATATGTAACAACGATATGATAAATTCACATATACTTTTTATGGTAAGAGCGATAACAATGGTAATCATAACGTAACATAATGTCCTGATATTGACAGAAACATATTTGGACATAAAAACACTGTTTGCACTCAGAGATGCACTAATTTTTACACATATGCTTGTGTGCATGTGTATGTGCTTTTTGTTACATACACAAACACAAGAAAAGGAGGCTCTAAATCCAGCCAATCAGAGGGCAGTTGATGTAAGCAGTGGTGAGTGTGTGAACACAGTCCAGATCTCTGTAAACCTACAGGTCCATCTGTCACTGTCCCACTCAGCCTATGAGGAATCACTGCTGAGCCACTGACTGAGCCAGACTGCGTCACACACACACACACACACACGCAGTGTCAGAATGGCTTTACGTTTTCGTTTTTGTCTACTTGCTATCCCATTAGACTCCCATATGGTTTATCCATACCTGACTGAATGTTAGAATGTTGACAACCACAGAGAAAGCAACAGATATAGTTATAGTGACTTTATATATTGTGGCTGGTCAGTGGTGATGGTTTTGTTTGCTTTCTCTTTTTTTATTTAAGCAGCAGATTAAAGCAGCAGCAGTGGGAGTGGGTACTAAAAATATTTCTTTGTTATATTTGCTGAAACTTTCACTATATCCTAACAGTAGTACACGAGACAGATAATCTGTGGAAAAAATCAGGTTTCTATGGCTTCTCCTAGTGCTCCTAATGTTATTTTCAAGAATACAAAAAAAAACCCCAAATAACATGTATTTGATGCCCTGGGAATGAGACTCAAAAATCAACTATGTTTCTCAGCTTTGATTGGTTGTTTTCAATAGTCCTGGCTGGTTTAGTAAAAGTTGAAAAAATCCAAAGTAAATCACTGTTCCAAGCAGGAACCAAATTTAAATTGAGGTTTTAGAAAGTAAAAAATTATATAATGTGAATATAGAAAGAAAATCTCTGATATTCTGCTGGCATTCTGAATCTTGCAGGAAAAAGCAGCAGAGGGGACACTGCAGCTCTTAGTTTGGGGGTCCAAGAACATTCCATTTGCTTCCATTGTACTGGGCTGGAGACCCAAATCTCAGAAATAAACATTTCAGAACATGGACAGATTAATCCAAAACTATCTGCATGTAAAGATACCCCTACAGGAAAGTCAGAAAATATTTTTGTAATTTGGTTGAACTGACCCAAGGCTCCAAGAATATTTATTTCAGGCAATGAGAGGATTATTGTCAATAGAGGGAGGTCAGCTGTTACTCTCATGAATGTGTTCGTATTTGCTGCCATTGCCATCTAATTTTATAAGGGGGACTTGAACTTTTTCAACTTGCTGATGCTTTCACTGCGTGACCATGGCAACAACAGAAACTACAGGGAAGGAAACGGTATAGCAGTTGAGTTCACTTACACACCTCCTCACCAGCAGAGAACAGACAGATCAACTATGAGAAATGGCATTGAAGCTACACCAGCTCAAAGTTTGATTTTCGAGTCTGAGACAAAAATAACATTTATGATACTGTTTAGCAAACAACACATTCTAATACCTGCTTTGTCACGCCCCTTTAGCATCTCCATGAGATGCCTTTTTAACATGTGTTTAATGTTATGAAACAGTTGCAGTTTGGTTAGGTTTGGGCAACAGAAGTACATGGTTAAATTTAGGAAAACATCACAATTTGGGTTCAAATATGTATGTTACGTGATGCAGTCACGTTGTTATGGTGCCACAAAGTCATAGCCGTTAAGTCATGTTGGTTATATTATGTAACATTCTGTAGAATGATAGTTGAGTTTCATTCCCCGGTCATCAAATACCGATGCTTTGGGGTATGTTAAATGGGAAACAAACAAAGTGCTTGTAAGTGGTCAATGACCGACATTTTTGGTTGACAAAGGGTTGGTATTTGACCCCCTGGAACTGAGACTCAACAATCAACTCTCTTCGAGCCACCAACCCAAAGCTTTGGTAATTGACGAACTGGAAACAAGAATCAACAATGAACTATCTTTCTCCAGAATGACTACGCCCACCTTTAAAACTTAAGTAAGTCAACGTTGAGTTTTGGTTTCGAACAGGACACAAACCTCGGTCTCCTGGGTAAAAGTCCTGTGTTTGTTTGTTACTCTCACACTTTATATCCTGACACAGATGGGTTACATTTCTCATGTCTTATATCTCATACAGACACTAAAGGGTATCTTGTGCATCTGTTTGAGATGCCAAATGTTGTGGAAAAGTTAAGCACTGCTAGCAACCACTCACTGTCTAAAAGTGTTGTGTGAATCTATTGTGACATCACCCATCGGTTTGTGGAGTACTGTTTTGAAGCATTATGGCTGTCACCATGTTGGTTTGTTGGAGCCAGTGTCAGTGACGTACCATGAGGTGAGCTGCTCTGATTGGCTGTGCAGTTTTGACTGGCTGTAGCAGGAAACAATGGCAGCTTGCCTAGTCAGACACGTTCTCGTATTCCAGATAAACAGTACACTAAAATGTTTCTAAAAAAAGATGATAAGTGAGAAATAGTCAACATAGTAACATAATCTTAATTCATATTTAATCAGCAGTGCCCAGTTTGACTATTTTTGAAACCATAATTTACTAAATGAACATCATGCTGGAAGAAGACTGAAACTAGAGATGCCATAAACTCATTAGGAAACTGTTTACTGAGCTCATAAATCAGGTGAGAAGTAGGCTAAACTCTCCATAAGACTCAATACGATCTGACTTCTGCAACCCATAGGGCTGCCCCTTGTTGGTCATTAGAATGAATGCAGTTTTAGGACACTTCCAGGTTGGCTTCACTTCACAGACCTGGAAGCTCTGTTCAATTATCATATACTAACAATGGAAAGCACCTTTATTGTTCAACATTCAGCATAATCCTCACATACAGTAAAACTATCTGGGATGACAAAAAATTCCACGGTAAATATGACATCAGAGCTGACAGCTTTGTCGCCTTCCTCTTAGAGGGAGCAGGGGAGTGTTTGCCTTCCTCTCTGAGGAGCAACTAATGAGCTCTGTTGTCTGGTGAATACAGGTGTCCCACTAAATTTCATTAAAGCATGAAAAGACTCAGCCTGACACACATACTTGTAGAGCATATGAAAGCACAATCAAACACCTTTCAGTCTTAAAAGTTAGATAAAGCAAGACCAAAGCACAATTTTGATCACTAATACAACAGAAGGAAACCTGAGGTGGTTTGCTTCAAAGCCTGTGTACACTATAAACAACAAAGAGCTGTTCATTTTCTGTGGAGTAAAGGCTTTGAATGTCTTTTCCTGTTTGAATCAATAAGCCTTCGTCATGGGTATGATAAATACAAGTTTTAATCATCAAGCATAAGATTATTAACATGGTAACCAGGTTAAGTTTGACAACGGTATCATCTCACAGTAGCACCAGGGCAAGTGATGATATTGGCCTTGTCAGAGTGTTAACATTGAGCCACTTATACCTGCATCCAAGATCTTAAGTAAAAAAAAAAACACCAAAAGGTCTTCACTGGGTATACACTAAGAGGTGAGAAAATGAGGCATATAAGTTTTAACTTTGGTCTTTTATTTATAGTTTTAGAAAGCTAAGCTTTGGGAACAAAGACAACATCACTCCAACAAAGTCTGACAAGTAGGATATTTACAGACTGTTCCACCCTATCTGATTATCTGACTGCTTGTGTTTCTTCAACCATTGGATATCTTTCTAATGATGTCACTGTGTTCCCAGATATCAGCTAGTAACTTACTTGATGAGTATGCTGTTATCATTACTGACAGGAATCATAAACAAAACTGTGCTAATAAAACTAAAGCTGTAATGAGCTTAAACATACAACATGTCATTTCTGCCACTAGGGGTTCTCTCACATCAAAACATGATGTTGTGAAGTAGCGTGGGATCATGGGAGTGTACAAGTTGTTGCCTTCATTGCAGTCAGCTTCTCCCGGTTAGGAT
>JAGRRF010005588.1:21743540-21758099 GCA_019097615.1 Morone chrysops | reverse complement strand
CACACACACACACACACACACACACACACACACACACAGCGGCATGGAGCGCTCCTGATCCCGGCAGGACGCCTCGGAGAGCTCAGCCATTCTTCCGTCGTCACATCTCGGATCTGTTTTGGATTTTCGGAGGCCCGAACATGTCTGCGAGAGAGAAGGGGATTCTGACCAAAGACAGTGTCAGCCTGCTGCCCTGTTTCTATTTTGTAGAGGTGGGTCGATGCTGCATGCTTCTCATTCAGAGCCGCTCTGTATCCCCATCTAACACCAGCACAGCGAGGATGTAGTCTGATGTGTTAAACTACCACCAGACCCATCACTAAACAGCACCCCTTATGAAGATGGGTTTCCTGTGCGACCAGCTTGATATATATCTGATACGTTGAAAAATGTCAACATTAAAACAATGTATCCACAACTGAAATGTGCACAGAGCGTCGAAGATAAACCTCACAGTTCTCTATTACCCGTGCAATGTAGACATAGACATAAGGTAAAGCAATGGCTGGATTTACATTATCCTAAAGAAATACATTGCTTTTTGTACTTGCTTTTGTATGCATCCATTATGTCCCAACAACCTGATATTAGCAGTTCCCACAGTAATGTATTCGTTTGGTAACAACATACTAGAAATCTATGTATTTAACATGAACACAGCAAAAGAAGTTAGGGCTGCAAGATATGGTAAAATTTGTTGATTATTTTAACAGATATTCTGATACGATTCACGATTTGTGTGTGTATGATTATTTTGGCATCACAAATTAAATTTCCACTGTATAGTAAAATTGTGATGTGAAATTGTTTGGAGTCTGCCAAGAGAACAAGATTTGGAGGCCAGGGCATCTCTTCAGAACGACAGTACTTCATTATAATGCTGTTGTTACACAGTTTGCCTTTATCAAACAAACTACAGCTTCTGTATATTGCACTTGGCCATATTGCAATTAATTATTATTAATATTATGTTTAATTATGTGGCCATAATGGAAGTTTACATGGACACACTCCTGTAATTCAGTGGACCTACTGTCACCACTGAAATAAATGCATGCTGTAGGATAAACCTTTAAGTTGCAAATATTATTCTGATGAGTTGTGTGGACAAAAATAACTAACTTATTAAATTAGCTTATCTGGCTTTACAGTGTCTATGTAAATGTCTGGAAGAATTGAGCAATTCATTCTCAAATCATATTTTTGTTATATTAATGACATATATGATATTGACCACAGGCCCCTGAATCGAATGGAATGGAAATTGTAATAATACTGTATGAAACCGGTGATTTCCCCTAACACACACATTCACATTTTTTGGAGGCTGTAGAGGGGATGACATGCAGCAGAGGGCTACAGGTCAGAGTCGAACCCATAGCCACAGGAGCAAAAACCCAGACTTGGTACATGGAGCTCCAACAGTAGGGGAGGCTGGGGATAGTTGCAACACTCACGCTGAAATATATTTGCATCTGTAACATCTGCACATTGAGGTATCAAAGTATGTTCTACACAAAACAAACAAAACACAGTAAGTGTTATTTGCTTAATATGACAAAATAAATAAAGATTTGAATGTAAATAATAATAGATTGTATTATTATATATTATTGCAAAGAGTTAAAAAGCACCAAGATCTAAACAGTGGATGGTAAGAATTTGGCTTCAAACTGGAAAAAAAGTCAATGTGAGCGTTATATAATAATAATAATAATAATAATAATAATAATAATAATAATAATAATAATAAAAAAAATTACAGATTTCTCTGAGTTTTAACATTGTTGGAAATGTAAGAACACAACTCAACTACATACAGAACATAGAGCTTAAGTTTATAGACATAACGTGAAATGTTACATATTATTGCTTTTAATGGTATGGTCAATTTAAGATGTCATTTAATAATATAATAGCCTCCTATAATAATAATATCCTCCTCTGATGATCATTACATTTTATTTTTAAGAATATTAAAGGTTCTTCGGAAAATAATTCAATGGGACTGATGATTTTAAACCTTTAAGTACAGATTGCGCGCAGCTTGTGGTGACTGTCACTCGTCACCCTGCTATGCACTTTATGCACGCTCCAGTTCACCACTGGCCTGTGGCTCTCCAAAAGAACTGGCATCATTACAGAGTTCCTGCTAATACTGTATGACGGATGCTGTTGGGATGACTGCATCATTCCCATGGATTTCTCTCGCAGCATGAATGGGGGATTCCCTCAATTCGGTTTGTCTTTAAAATCTATTATTTATATCTCAATGTGGTTTAATGTACCTGAACAGGAAATGTCAGTGTTGAGATATCTGCGAATAGCTAAAGCTGCCTTTCACCAAAGGATTTCTTGCCTTTCATCTTTACAAACAGCAGAAAGCGTTTAAACTAGGTCATTGCTGAAAGTTAATTCTCCTCAGTGAACTACAGCACTTGTGCATATACATTAATTAGGTCTACTCAGGCTCATTCCCAAAGAGTGTGTGTATGTGTCAGTGTCAGTGGCCGGTTTGCAGAAAGCTGAGGTGGTGGCCCGTTCAGCTAAATCCCATCCTGCTCTCCTGTCAGCCGTGACTGCCATGTCCCACAATAGATGTGGAGAGGAGATCAGAGCATGCCAATCATGATTAATCTCTCCTACCCAGAGAGATTTACCTCTGCAATCAGAACTCCTGGCTCGTTACCTGCCTTATGCATTCTTAATGCTGATAGCTTTAGAGTCAGAAAGAGGTAGATCTCACAATAGACCTAAATGTAATCTTGCTGTTCCTTAATAAGTTAGCCATGTTTGCTATATACACAGCCTAACACCAGTTGTTTATTCGTCTTTGAGAAGCAGAAGGACCTCTGAACCACAGTTTACATCTCAGATTTTGTTCAACAGTGCAAACAAGTCTTGTGTTGTGCTGATGCTGCATTCACATCATGTTGAATAGATGGTAAAGGCAGTAAAGATTTTGACAGCCCAGGAAAGTAGCAGATTGCAGATTTGGTCATGTGAAGGTTAAAACTAGCGCACTGAAAAAACACCTGAATTTATAGGTAATGTCATTGTTTTTACTTGTGTAAATATCTTTAATTAACATTGAATAGCCAAAAGCCAAGATTGTATGTAAAATTAAAGCTAAAAGCTGTATTTGAATTAACGAAAATTGCTGTATTTTTATGAGTAAGTAATATTCTTTTATTTTACAGTATTTGTTTGGCACACCAGCTGCTGGAATAGTAGTCTTTTTTTGCTTTTTTTTAAACGCACTTTTTACAGTGTGCAATTAAATGATTGGCTTTTGAGCCTGGAAGGGATCATGCATTTGGTCATGTTTGTATGTCCGTGTGTGTATCCAGCACAATGTGTTGTATCTGTCTGCAGCTAATCTCACATACTACTGGACCCATCAGTTTAAAAATGTTTGCGCACATTCATGACTTCACAAAATATGAAAAACGTATTTTATTGGCATTTTCAAATTTGGAACCAAGTTGCCCGAGTTCAAAGTGTGACTGCAAAAGAGTAGAATGACACTAATGTTTGTATTTCCCGTTAAAAGACCAGTGTGTAGAATTTTGTGGCATCTAGTGGTGAAGTTGTAGATTGCAAAATGTAAAATGCCCTTACAGCCACTGTTTGTCCCATCTGGGCTACTGTAGAAATATAGCGGTTCTGCATGGTCGACTCTGTACAGGACTTGCTCCCTCTGTAGATAAATATAATATAATATATACGAGTGGTCGACCAATATAGGATTTTCAATTGCCGATGTCAATATTTAGAGAGCAGAGTTGCAGATGACAGATATATAATGCTGATATTAAAACACAGAAAAGCAATGCAGAATTATATTCTATTGTACAGGAAATTCAGACATATAGGAATCGTTGTGTTTTCTTCGTCTTAGAATGAGCTGTCACCTTCCATGGGGTTTGCCATGTTAAACCGCCATGTTTCTACAGTAGCCCAGAATGGACAAACAAAACACTGGCTCACTTTCTCAGCACTTTCTGCTGAACCCCTCACTTCTCACGAGGGGTGTTCAGTTAGTTTCAATCTGAAACGTCATTAAATCCTACACACTGGTGCTTTAATAAAAAAGCCTCGGATACAAATTGAAAGCATCTGCTTGAAAAATTTGGCTGTTAACCAGGCAGAGAGGGACTAACTAAATGACACCATCGAGTTACATTATGGGAATTTTAGGATCCAGCATTTTTGAAGACTTAAGGTCAGGATATATCGGCTTTTACTGCATCAACTTTTTAAATTTTATTTTTTTATTGCGCAGCATCTGGCTAGAAATCCAGTCACAAGAGGTGACAAATTAAAATCGAAGGTTGCCAGAGAGTAGCAAACCTGAAAGAAAACCCCCAAAACTTCCTGTAAATATTTCTTCCACCACTCCTCCTCCATCTCCACCTAGCCAGAAATAGGAAGAAGAGCAAAGTGAACTGTAAGAAACTGTAATTTGATGACTGTAATCCCATTACAGTCATCAATTATGAGCTGTTTTATTGGACTGAAATTCCATATGTGGCATGAATTGAGGAGCAGCTGTAGATATGATCTGTGTGTTCCCTCTAACAGGCTTGCTGCTCGCTTTTAGTTTGGACTGAGTGCAGTGAAGCTCCACTGTGAAGCCTGAGGCTGCTTTTCCTCCAAAGTGGAACAAATGGAAGCATGAGGAGGGCTGAACAACTGTTATCTAAAACTGGGGGAAAACAAAAGATTAAATCAAGTGTATGATTGTAGGGAGGGATATGGCCATTAGCCCAGATGAATGATAAAGAGTATGGTGTACCTGCAGAAAGGGTTAATGCTGGGTTTTATTAGGACTGCTTACTCACTGAGCTCTTGTGTTGGAGGTATTATAATGTCTGATACACAGTATGGTCTGTCTGTAAGATCAGGTGATCATGGTCCTGATGCAGAGCGAGCAACATGTCAGATTACTTATTGAACCTGGACGAACCTGAGCTTGCAGGTTATTACCTGCATGATGTACAGAGGTGATCAGGGCAGAACAGGTCAGAGACATACTCCCTTGGAACAGTAATGCCAACTATATGACATTTCACATTTTACATATTGTTAAATCAAGTGAGAAAAGGCAAAAAAAGGGACATATTATGGTTTTGTGCCTTGTGAGGTGAACTAGACACTAGGAATGGGTGATTGGACTAATATATTGAGTATCAGTGATTGACTGAGTTCATAGGCAGTTTTGAATCTGATTCTAACCACATATGAAAGTGGCCCGAAACTGAATTGAACAGATCAGATTCCATGTGATTTGTGCTGTTCACACTGTCATGATTTTTTTTTTATCCGAGTCACATATGAGCAAAAGAATCTGATTGGGGTCACTTTGGCCTGCAGTTTGAACGCAGTCCAAGAGTCCTAAATGTCTAATGTGATGTCAGCTAATGTCTCCTGCAGCATGAACATCAGTGCAACATCAGTGACGGCAGATCAGTTGTATCTTTTTTAAAGGTCCAGTGTGTAACATTTAGGTTGAAAAAAAGAATTGTTGTGTTTTTATTACCGTAAAATGAGCCGTTTTACAGAGTCATCATGAATCATGTCGAACCTCCATGTTTCTCCAGTAGCCCAGAACGGACAAACCAAGCACTGGCTCTAGATAGGACCTTTTTTGTGCATTTCGCAGCCACCATAGTTTCCTCCTCCTTTGCTTGGGAGTGTAAAGTGATGGAGTTGCAATCTGCAACTACACTGCTAGATGCCACTTAATCCTACACACTGGTCCTTTCATTCTAGAATGGCTAAATCCAAAGCTTTCTGCATCTTATCGTCCTTTGAAAACCCATATCAGAGGGAAAAAAGGTAGGACATTGCCAGAGATCCAGTTAGCATAAAGTAGAAGTACTTTATTAAACTCAGTGTTTTCACTCCATTAGAGAGTTTACACACACTCTATAGACATGCACATACAGGACCCATTGACATCCAAGAGATGTTAAGAGTGATGGTGGCAAGTGAACTGGACTTGTGACCACCCTTTGGTAATTAAGCTATGTCCCTACAAACTGAGCTACTGCCACCCCATGAAAGCACAGAGGCTGATAGTGAGAAAGAACAGTAAAATATGTATAATATGACACAGATAGAGTCTTTGCGTGCGACAGAAACTAAGGGAACAAAGGCGAGACAAAGAGAATGAGACACAGAGAGCTGGCTGGCAGTGAATGTTAGCAGATGTAGGGCAATGGAGCATCTCTTCTGAGCTGAACTCTCTCAGAGGAGTCAATGCTTTTCAGAGAAAGAGAGCGTAAGGAACACTGACGTTCTGTGATTTATCACTCTGCTATTCCTTCATTCTGACTGTACTGTTTGAGCCTTCAGTAGATTCACGTATCAGTGTCAGTAAAATCAGCCCGTTATTTTATATGGCAATCAGTCAAACAGTTAGTAAAACCAGTCACTTACTAAAACAGTTAACTAATAGTACCAGCAGTCAGTCAGAAGCACCTTTATTGCAACAAATGAACAAGTTATGCAACATTTCTGCCTGAGGCTGTGTGTTTTTGTTGATTTGCATCAGAAGTTCCAATCAAATAGTTCCTTTTTTTTGCAAGCAAGGATGAAACGCAACAATTAACTATCCTGGTTTATAGACGAGGCGGATTCTTGCAATTGCCATTATGAGCACTAGGAAGATCCAGATTTACATGAAGTTGGATTTCAAAAACAGAACCGTGGATAGTTGTTAAAAGATCAGTATTATATTTTTGAAAAATTCCCTTTTTGCTGGAATCTGAGCTATGTAGATCAGGAGATAAGTTTTTGGCCTGTGAGACAAGATAACATGTTTTTATCCACAAACATTTTGTAAGGGAGTGTTTTACAGCTCATGCAAAATCCTAAGCTTATAATGAAGAACGGCAACTGCTCCTCCTTTATGAACCTGCCCTTACAACTGTGGAAGTAATTTTATAGAGGGAAGCTGCTCATAGTGGCATGAACATTATCTGTTCACAGGACTAACATTTCTAATGATAAACTATGCCTGTTATATCTATGTTAGCTTAAAATAGATGTTTTAAAAAAAGATGTCCCATTGTAACTCTTTGCATTTGAAGCACAGCAGGCACATGGGACAGGCAGGCGTGACTCATATACTGCTCCAGGCTCCAAGTACTTCTGCACCCACAACAACTGACAAATCCAAAAGTAAGAGAATTTCTAAATATTGATGGTTTTCTTAATACAACCATATTTTAAACTTACTAAGTTTCTAGGAGGCGTTTGAAATAATGCAGGATTACAATGAAATGATTCTTCTAGATCACTTTTTTAGAAACACTACAGGCAGCTATCCTTCTGTTGTATGTAAAGCATCCCTGTGTATTGATGATGATGATGATGAAGTACACTTCATAACAATTACATTTTCTGCTGCAAGACTTGAATCGTCACCAGTCGGACACCTTACTGAGAAAACTCCTTGACTGTCGGCACTGTTGGCCCAGCACCCACCAAATATAACTGCCAGCCAAAGCCCACTGGAACCTGCTTTCCATTTTTACACATCTATTATTCAAATAGCATTATTCTCTTTCCCCTTTTCTCGTCTCTGCGATCACTGAGAGCCCGCCAGGAACACATGGGAGCCAGTAGATGGATTATTGTCAAAAAACCTTTCAGATGAGTGTTGTATGGAAGAAGGCCGAACTCTTATCCACATTTAAACACTCAAAGAAGTAAGAACACAAAGCAGAAAATCTGATTCCAACTGCACTATGAAGTAACACAATGTCAAAACAAGTAATCTAAATATTTTCCTTTCTGAAAGCTAAAATATAATGTTTGTCCTGAAGGTAGATGTTATTAAAATTGGTGTGTTTATTCACTGGGGAGTATGAATGGGCTCAGCCAGTTTCATTGCAATCAATCAGATTTTGATATACGTCTTGTGTGCAAAAAGTAATATTAGCTTGTTGGAAAATGGCCAGGTCATCTCACACTTTTTTGACCTAAATTATAGGTCCAAATATACATTTTATACAACAGTAACAATAGTTACAGTGTAACATTTAGGATAATCTACTGGCAGAAATGGAATAAAATATTCATAGGTATATTTTCATTACTGCATCATCACCTGAAAATAAGAATTGTTTTTGTTACCTTAGAATGAGCTGTTTTTTTTATCTACAGATGCCATGGGTCACCTTCCATAAAGTATGTCACGTTTCTACAATATAGTTCAGTATGGACAAAGCAAACACTGGCTGTAGATAGGGCCTTTCTACTAAACACTTTGCAGCCCGTTCTTATTCCCAGGTTGTCAAATATAGACACTTGCAACTTGAAACTTTACCACTAGATGCCACTAAATCCTTCTCAATTGACCTTTACAAGACTTTCCTTGACTTGGGTACAAAAGGGTAAAATCTGCCAAATCAAGGCAATGCTCCAAGTGTTCATTGGTGAAGCAGTCTGTAGGGTTACTGCTGGACTGCAGGAACGTGAACATAGATTTTGTAATTCTTTGATCAACTTTCCTTTTCTTTGCAAACTTTTAAACATCTCACTGCTAGCTCTGATTGTTATTGGTGTATTGTAATGACATAATAGGTGACCAGGCATACACTAGACAAACACTCTCACAAAAACTCTGATTGTATTAACAGGATTGTTGCATAAATGGGATAAAGTATATTTATCTCTCAAAATTTTAATTCAGAGGTTTAGATTTGTATGTTTGTGTTGTCATTATCTATGGTTTTATTTTATGGGTATTTATTCCAATTGTTTTGGTAATCAGCATTGGTAGATTGTTGATTGATGTTATTATGGATGAATACATTTGAACTTAAAGAGGTTAAGATCTTGGCATTGACACAAGAGGAATGATTATGAGCTTAGCCTTCATGATTAGTGCTTGTTTTTCCTCGTCCATAGCAGAAAAAAATGGCAGCCCAATCAGAAGAAGTAGGATTGTTTTCTCATATGACTCATCTTATGAATCTAATTTAGTGGCCCCATGCTGGTCATTAAAAATAATGCATGTTTCAGGCACTTCTGCATTGGCTTTACTTTTCAGACCGTAAAGAATACGGCAGGGATATTTTGGAAGTATTTTTGTAGTCCAGCCTGGAAGTTAACATCGCCCTGGTTCCTTCAACAAAAAGTCGAGGGTATATTTCTATTGGACATTTGATTGTTGCAGAAAAGAAGCTCTGTGGTCAACAAAGGTTTATGACACACACAAACACCACTTTGATGATTATTTGAAGTATAAATGTGATCAACAGCGGTAAAAAGCTAAAAAACTTACACTACACATGGCTTCAACATCACCACCGCTAAACTTCCAACGTGTACTCAAATCATGTGTTTAAAATGTACAAGTTGTAAAGTTTGAGTTAGAATAATTTACAAGTGCACGAAAAACAAAACAAGGCTGTAAAGGTGGACTAGTGAGCAGATTGTTTCTGTGTAGCCACTTGTTAGCAACAAGACAACATTTGTGAGTGGGGTATTTACTGGTGTATTTTATGTAGTGGAACAAAACATGAACATTTCCTAAGCTTGTGTTAACCACTGACCTTATTTCAGACATCTAATCAAAAATCACACTGACTTTGAGGTGAGGGATGGAGGGGCTAAAATGCTAACTCAGTTCTAGGTTTTAGGATTCATACCTGCAGCAGACCTTTAGCTGACCAGATGTCTTGTCATGGAGCAAATGGACTCTTGGGAAATTTTGACTTAATGTTGACTTTTTCCAGCAAAGACTTTTAGTGAGTCCCTGACCAAAGGTCAACAGTGAATCAAATCAGGATGCCTCTTGCTTCAGGGACCATGAATATCCACACCATATCCACCACCATCTGGCCAGAAGCTATCATTAAGCTATCGGTAGCTTGCTCTGTACCAGAGTGTTGCACAGACAGACAGACCATCACACTGACTCAAACTCTGTAGGCTCTGCCACTATTAGGACAGGAAACGCTCATCATGCAGAATTTATCCATACTTATTATGCCTTACACTCTATTTTCTGTATGAAATCTTAACTCATAGTTTAATAATAAGCAGAAAAAACAAACAAAAAAGTTTAATTAAGCACATGCACAAATATTAATGTGGTTGTGAATGACTTGCTTTCTGTACACTGGTTAGTTTCACCATTTAAATTACTTATTTAAGTCACCAACAAATGAAAGGAGACACTGAGGCGCATCAAATACGATTAACTGTTATTGGCCCAAGCAAATCATGCTGCACTTTCAAAATAATGGGATGTGACATAAAATATCCTGCAGAAATCTACTTTGAAGTACGGAGAGTACAGTATTTCTCCTAGCAGCTTCCTCTGCAGAGCATGAGCAGTGCGAGTGCCGATGCCGCTGACCTATATTTTTTATTTCCACAAGCTGAGATGCTTCACCAGAGGTGAGGGAGGCTGACAGTGAGCCAAGAAAACAGACCTGAGAGAGGGGGAAGGGACAGTGTGGAGCTTAGTGGGGGGCTGCATGATCTGGTTTCAATATGGAACACACAAAGCAGGATGCTTCCTGCATGCATGTTGTTTCATTCATCCATTCAAGATCCAATTCGTATCATATACGTTATGTATACATATATTTTATGAGCGTCTGTATAGGAACAATACAAATACAATTAATAATTTAATCGTATACTCCCCATGAAGTCAAAACTGAGGTTTAAGTGTTTTTGTCACTGATGTCTTGTGCTGTACATCGCCTATATGCCATTTAATTTTTTAGGTTCTTAATGGCATACTAGAGTTTTTTCTTGATTACTTATTACTTACTTGCTGGGGTGCGTATTTTAATTTTGGGTCCAATTAAATGCTTTTTTGTATCCTTGAGCAAGATACTGAACCCCAAATTGTCATCTGTGTGTGAACATAAAAGAATGAGTTAGTTTCTGTTAAAGGCGCTTTACAAGTACGGTCCATTTACCATTTTAAGTAGCAAGCTGCAACCATGCAGCTAACCTAACTGACTCAGGCCCAAGATCCAGGAGCTAGATAAAGCCTTCTGCATTTTTCACAGCTACCACAGTTTCTCTGGCACGCTGGGGTAAGCGGTATTCAGTTGGTTGCACTGCTACTTCACCGCTAAATGCCACTAAATCCTACACACTGGTCCTTTAAGACTTCTATCATTACAAACCCCAATTTGTCTGGTGGGACAATAATATAAATATAAATTCTTGTACTTGGCCCCAAACACCTCACGATCTCTTTCTAAGTATATAGCTACTCTAGATGGCATTACCTTGGCCTCTAGCACCACTGTCAGGAATCTTGGAGTTATCTCTGATCATGTCCTTTAATTCTCATATAAAGCCGACCTCTAGGACTGCCTTTTTTCATTTACGTAATATTACAAAAATTACAACACATCCTGTCACAGATGGATACAGAGATTTGGGAACACAGTGACTTCTTTAAAACATGTCTGGAGGGGAACGCTATGCTTAGGACAAAGCTAAATGTGAGCCAAAAGCAAAAAGATTGGACGAACCTGGACACAAACAAAGATTGTTTTACATCAGCACAGATTTCTAATCTTTGACAGTCCGGAAGGAGTTTATTATCCTAAAAATGATAGCCAGAACTACAAAATTAAGTCCACTGTGGATGCTACTAATGTTGAATAAAATAACTGGTTCAAAACTACATGAAACCTCCCTTTGTAATAACTGATAGAAACCCAGGATGGAAAACTATGTTTCTGTGGCAGAAATGTACAACAGACAAAAGGAAGAAAACCTACAAACAGAGGTTCCACTGTGTGGTTGTATGTATATGGGTGGCTAAGCTCCCAGCAGGAGTGTGTTGACTTGAAGAGATCTCCCTTGTCTTGGGCTCCAAGTGAGGCCCTCCTCTATTGCGCTGCTCTACTTAGCATTAGCTAAGCGAAGAGCACGCCTGCCACTGTGCACCAGTGAATCAGGGTATTAAGCTGCATGATAAAGCCTGTGATGCTGCGGGGCACGTTCAACTCCCACTGACGCAGCTCACCGCAGTCCTCTGAGGACTCTTTACCGCCTTCAATTACACAACAGCTTTCTGCCTACACATGCACCTTACCTCTCCATGGTTCTCTTTAATGGACACCACATGCAGAGCTGGGGGGCTGTTAGAGAACATTGGGGAAGAGATTTCGACACAACAGAGCCGAGAGAGAGTGTTGGTTTGTGTGTTTGAGTTTTAATTTCTTTCTTGTGCAATGAGAAATATCTCAGAACAATTTGAGGTACTCACTTTTTCCCCAAGAGATATGCAGTGTTATTACCAGACTTTTATTGACTTTTAGGTCTCATTCGGCTCAGTCGTGCCATTTCAGTCCATCTCTCCACTCATCATATATAAAACCACAGTCTTCTGCAATATAGAAACATGTGAGACTGTGAATGTCAATCCAATTTAGAAACAGTAAGAATACTTGCAGGCAAAAAGAGAACAATGTAATTCATGCTTTAGAATAACATCAATTGACCCTTCCGCCCCTTTTTGTTTTGTGTTCTAAAAACAGTTGAGCAAGCTTCTGTCAGAACCTGAGTCAACACATATATAAATCAGTCCACAGGCAACCAGAAACATCAAACAAGGTCTTGTTTTACAAGGTTACAACCTGTTCACTCATTGGCAATAAAAAGTGATTAATAGATACAAACATATGGCACCTTTAAACAAAAGCAATCTAGATGCACCAGTTCAAACATAGCATTCTAAGACGGAAGTAATAAACATACCTCTGAATTTAAATTCTCTCATTTAAAGACTCATGTCTTGCATATTTCAGCATTTACATTTTTAATCACAAATGTATTTGACTTGCAGTAAAAAAAAAAAAATGTAGTGATAGATTTGCTCTCAAACCTATTTTGTTGCATAATTAGACAAAAAAGTAACTCCATACTACTCCACATATGCAGAGGGCTGCATAACACAATCAAACCAGCAAGGGAAAAATCTCTGTGTGTATGTACTGGGTAATCTGTAAGTCAGCAATTTTGCACAGTTTTGGTGGCAGTTTATCTGGACTGTGTCTTTTCAGCTCAACTCTCTTGCTGCTCTGCTCTCTCAGTGCTCTTGACAGGACTGGATATCCACTGGTAAAATGCCACCAACTCCTAGTACACATACAGTGACACTGTGACAGGTCAGTGGTGAAATTGCTGCAGCCAGCCACAGCACACATTTACATAACCAGGCGAGCCCTCTGCAGACCTGATCCCTGGCTATCTTCCACAGACTACTGATGCACTTTGATTTGCTCAACTTAGGAATCAACGGCAGCTTTATCACTCAAACTTTGTTTTTCACGGTTGGGATTGAACCACTGTGTTAGGATTGGTCTTTTATGATTTTTAGACCTTCAAGCTGGCTATAATAAATGTGAACTAGCTGTTTCTCATTTTGCTTGTTGTAATGAGGAGAATTCATACAGTAGTTTAGAGCAGAGCACAGTGGGAGTACTTCATGTTTGGAAAAGCAATTCATTCCACATGCCATCTTCCATCACCTTCAGTACCGTCCTCACTACCCTCAGGTCATGAAAACTATTTTCCATGCCTTCGTTGTCATTATCTAATCAAATTAGCATGGTCATTGAACCATAGGCTTATGGGGACACTTGCGCCATTCACTGTCTGTTTATCTATTTATTTATTCATTGGCAATCTGTTAAAGCCCATCCTGCCTCAGCTCTTTATGACTTTGAACTCCCTTAAATCGTTTTGTTTTTTTTCTGCCTTCTCCTGTCGATAGCTGCCCATCCTGGTGTCGTCTGTAGTCAGTCTGTACTTCCTGGAGTGGACAGATGTGTTCAAGCCGGTGAAGTCTGGCTTCAACTGCCATGACCGAAGCCTGAGCCTGCCCTACATCGACCCAAACCATGAGGTCATCCCCCTACTGATGCTGCTCAGCCTGGCCTTTGCGGGACCTGCTATCACGGTAAGGGTTGAAAACAGACAGTGGAGAAAAGAAAAGTATGAGACAGAAAACCTTGACTTCAGTTTCAGAAGGTTTTCACACAATGAAATACATCCATGGCATTAGCACAGGAAGGAGAGGGGGCTTTGGGCATTGCCAGCCCCCATTGCCCATTTTAACTAATTAAAGCCCTGTTATATAACTATTCTACCTTGAAATAACTTACTATTTTTTTGCTACACTGAGTTGTAATAGGGTGAATGGTGCTTCTGGCATTCATATGCCTGTTCTTGCACTGTGTAACTTTTTGTTTCATTTCAGAACAAATGCTTCACAGCAGTAGTCACACAACACCAACTATGTCAGTGATTTTGGTGAAAGTGGATCTTATTTTATATTTTATTATTTATTTATATAATTATAATTATTGATTATTGCATCCTAATGTAGATGTATGACTGACGATCAGGTAGTCTCTCCAAGTAATCTAGCCCTATCAATTTTGCGCAACCTCGCAACTTTGACTGCTTTGATTAGTTTCCTGCAAGTTTCACCAAGTTTCATGAGCCATATGTAAACAAACTAGGTAAGGCTTGGCTAGGCTAATGTTAGCCAAATTTACC
>JAGRRF010005588.1:21714087-21730553 GCA_019097615.1 Morone chrysops | reverse complement strand
ACATAACATGCTGCACTCCCGATACTCTCGCTGTCCATTGACAGAGGGCCGAGAGCTCGTCCGTCTTGTTGTTCAGCGAGCGTACGTTTCCCATGACAACTGAGGGAAGACATGGCTTGTATCTCCACCGCCTCTCTGTCTTCTTGGTCCTCACCAACGTGCCTGCTCTGGTTCCTCTCCTTCGTCTCCTTAACTCCACCGGGATCTCCCTTGGGCATGCAACACGTAAACCCTGATACCGTAGGAAGTCCTCACGTGAATAACCTGCAGTGTTTTGTTTTGTGGTGGATGTTGTGTCCACATTCACACACATTATTTATATTGAGAAAAAAAACTAAACTAAACTAAAACTAAGTACAACTACGGCTCGAAAAGTAAAAAGATTAACGACCAACACTGGAGGTCTATTTACAACAATAAACACAGTGCTATTTAAGAAGGAATAAAGAACTACTCTCTGCGGCACTTCTAGAATCAATGCCAAAGATAATAAATAATAAATAAATTATTTTGTTTGTTCTGTTGTTAAGATGGCATTGCATTTGGTGAAGAGTGCATTATGACTGTTTATGACTTGAAACTCAATGTTTAGGGCTTGCCTGTCTTTACTTGGGACTTGGAACTTTCTTGTGACTTGCAAAACAAAGACTTTGTCCCACCTTCAATCCTTAATTCCTGGAACCAGTTGGTCAAAAATGGCTAAATAACTTTAACAACAGGCAGGGACAAGAAGTGCACACAGTGTAACAGGAAGCAATGAGGTTTATAGGGAATATTATCAATCATCACGCAGTCAAAGTGGAGATGTGAAGATGCAACCATATTATCATCCTTATCTTGTTAGTGCTGTTTACATTCCCCCAGACGCAAATTCAAAAGATTATTGATTATTGATTATATTTAATATACATTTAATTATCTTTTTCTTTCTTATCTCTATGTGTGGAGCATGAAAGAACTGCAAACTTTCATTTCATTGTACAACCTTGAGTTGCAAAATACAAAATACATTTCCTTGATCCTTGATAATAGCAGATGCATACTAATATATACAACTATATTCATGTTGGTTAATTCAGTGCTAAAAGTGGGTCAGTTCATTCAGAAGCAGTGCTATCAGTTTTCATATATGAAATTTGTATGACTCCATAGATGTTGTAAATGCTGGTTTAAGGAGGAGTGCACAAACACTCAGATATGTACAACTGCATGAATGCACCAAAACACACACACACACAGTTACACACATGCAAAGTCAGGAGTAAAGATGAGGGCTGGTTGGGGGAGTGAACACTAGGAGTTGTCAGAAGTAGGCCATTAGGTTGGAGCTCAGTGAGAAACTGGGCCACAGGTTCACTTTCATTTGGCAGCACACAGTCAAGCTTCTGCTGCTACTGCAGTAAATGACTGTAGATCACACTGTGTGTACAGGGTGATGTTTGATATATCTCATTATCCTTGTGTTTTGCACCGCAAAATCCACCGTGGTTAAACACTCTCTCCACCCTCTGTTGACTCACATATACAGATGTGAACGCTGGCTGAGTCTATTTCTGTTTGTTCATCTCTTGCAGAAAATCCTTCCCGTCACAGCACGCTACCCTTGCATCCTTCGCCGCTGTCTATGTTTCGGTGAGTAACGGTTTGAGCCCATGCGAACACTTAACCCTGCTCACCCTCTCATGAAGAGCCCAATGATACGATAGAAGTTAACAAAGTGAAAGACTAAGTGGTGGAGGATGGAATTAGCCAAGATTAACATTTTTCCACATGGTTCTTTTCTCTACGCTAGTTTTGCTTCCACTCATCTCTAAAATGTCAACTTTTCAGGAAGAAGGAAAAAGATGAGATGGCCCATCTGATTGCTGACATCTGTTGGCTTGCTACATAATTAACTGTAGCACATTGATCAGGACATTGAAAACTCAGCTGCAAATGTCAACATCAGATGGATTAAATTTTTCAACACTGCTGCTAACAAGTGGTTTTTGACATGACAAGAGAACATAAACTAGTACCAAAACAAGGATAGGAATGTAAATACCACATTGTGTTAAATTGAAATCTTCTAAGTATCTTTTGAGATATTTATTAGTCAAAACTACATAAATAAGATTAATGTGGTAGTCTCTGCATAAATACTGACTCCCAGTAAATATACTGAGGTGCCTGTGGAATGACTTGACTGACATATTAATCCATCCCAAAGAAATGTTATAATGATTGGAGATAAATGCCAAATAATTCTGTATTGGAAGGGTGATGGCACACAAAACAGTAATCATAAGGACAACAGAAATATAAATCAGTAAATGTGTCTTGTGTCCATAGATGTATTTCAACAGCACTCTGACAGACTCATCCAAGCTGCTCAAGCCACTGCTGGTCTTCTCCTTCATTATCTGCGCCATCATTTGTGGTCTGACCCGGATTATTCAGTACAAGAACCATGCCATTGATGTCTACCTGGGCTTCTTGCTTGGAGGTGCTATTGCCGTCTACCTGGTAGGAGCCAGTCCTGTTATCTATCCCTCATACATATAACATAATCCCTCATCCTCTGCAGGGTCATGGGGGGCTGGAGCTGATCCCAGATGACATTGAGCGTGAGGCGAGGAACAGGTCGCCAGTTCATCACAGCAATGACACATAGAGACAATCCACCGTTCACGCTCATAGTCACACATACGGGCAATTTAGATTTACAATTGAACCTAATCTCTATGAAGAAACAAGACTTAAGTCCTTATCGCCAGAGCTTTTAGCTAAAGTGTTCACAATGACAATGCTAACATGCTGAAGTTAGGTAGTGTTCAACATATTAGCTTAGAATGTTGGCATACAACATTTGTTAATTACCACGAAAAACTAAATACAGCTGACACTGATGGGAACGTTATTTGTCTTAGGAGTAATTGGTCATAAACCAAAGCACTGGACAGTTTGAAAATGTTAGCATGATGATCACATTAGTTGAAAAGTCAGGAGATGAACAGTTTAGTATGTAGTATTAATATTCATAAATTACCATGAATGTCACTGATGAATTGTTAGCACCAAATGTCATGGTAATCCAGACAGACTTTTTACTTTGAACCAAAAATACAAACCTGTTGATGGCACTAGAGTAAAACGGATAACCAAAATCACAAAATTCCTTCTCTGGGGATCTTGAATACCTGTACCAAATTTCACATTAATCCATCAAACTGTTGCTGAGATATTTCAGTCACCAAAGTGGTGGACCAACAAACCACTTTTGTTGGTCCACCACTTTGTCACCACTTTAGAATTTTTTTTAAAATAAATTTGAATAGAGGAATTGAAACCCCAATGTTGTCTCTTTAAATTATTCTGTAAGGTCAGATTTTTATGTAAATCTGTTTGGAATGGTTCAACAAAGGTATCAGGTAAATTAGGCATAAAGTAAAATTTAAAGTATTTAATGTTTCTCTGTTTCCTCTGTTGCCAGGGGTTGTATGCGGTCGGAAATTTTCAGCCAAGTGAAGAGGCCAGTGCTAGCCCCCCTCCAATGCTACATCGCCCTCCCTGCTCCTTGCCCCACATTAGCCAGGAGGCCGTACTCCACCACTTGCAAATGAAAGCCAGCATGGCTGGGGAGCCTGGCATGCCCACATCCCACTCTGAGGGCCTCCTCCACCGCAGTATTCAACAGCAAAGGCCTGATGACAGTCTGAAGCGCTCAAGCGCAGACGTTGAAGTGATCTCCCCCCGCAGCCCTCAGAGCAAAGATGCCATGGTGACCTTTAGCCATACCCTTCCTCGGGTCCACACCCCCCAGGCGATGGCAGCGTATGAGGAAGCAGCCAGACGTCACGCTGCCACTCTCCACCATGCCTCCATGGACTCCAGCCGCTCAAAGCAGCTTTTGTCTCAATGGAAAAGTAAGAACAACCACAAATGCTCCCTGCAGGTCCCAGACTCCTTTTCCTCCTCTGTAGACTCGTCATCTGGTCAGTCCTCCCAGCATCCGCACCACCATGGCAGCATGGAGCTCCGATCCAGCTCTGAGCCCTCTGCTATGGGCCTGAATGGAGGCTTTGACAGTCATGCATACATGTCCAAACTGGTCACAGGTGCTAGTACCACCCTGCCCAGTAACTGTAGTGGCATCACGGGAGGGGCCAGGATAGCTATGCAGTCTAGACCTGGGTCTTCCCAGCTGGTCCACATACCAGAGGAAGCTCATGAGAATTACAACACTGCCTCCCCAAGAATGGGGGTGGGAGGAGGAAATGAGCGGATGTCACCAATAAATAGCGCAGTTCAGGCTAACTGGCAAAAGGCTGCAGAGAAGACTACAGCCTGCAGGACTAACGATAATGGACAAAACACACAGCCACGAATCATGCAGGTGATTGCTATGTCCAAGCAGCAGGGCCTTTTACAGACCCATTCCAAGAGCTTAGATGAGAGCAGCATTGGCTGCAGCACCACTGGGGGTTGCCAGGGCTCTGCTCGCTATAGGACCGACCAAGACCCCACTAGCACCACAGGGCCCAGCTCACTGGGTAGCAACACAGGCAGTATTTCTGGGAGTACCGGAGCAATTGTCAGAATAGAAGCCCACCCTGAAAACAACAGGCCTGTGATTCAAGCCCCAGCCACAGATGGGAGCGGATCATGGAGGTGGCGGTCCCTGGATCATGGCACTGGAGCTGGTGGAGGTGCAGGGACAAGTGGAGCAGGAGGAGGATCAGGAGCAGGAGGCGGGAGTTTGAGGCAGTCCTTCGAGCTCAACGATCTAAACAGAGACTCAGAAAGCTCAGACTCGATACGTGAAGGGTCCATTGACAGGAAACGTGCCAATCACATCGTTACCACCACTGCCACCGTTAGCACCCAACCCATAGTTACTGTTCACACCCAGAACACTGGCCAGTCAGAGCAGAGGCTCCACCCCCAGGGCCTCTCTACCATAAGGGTCACTCCAGGGGATGGTAGTGGTTCTGGATCTGGAGGAGGAGGTGGGGAGACTGCTTCAGAAACCCCATCAGTCGCCTCTAGTCGTGAGTCCACGCTGCGGAGAAAAGGCCAAAATATCATCCTGATTCCAGAGAGAGCTAACAGTCCTGATAACGCCCGGAACATTTTCTACAAGGGAACATCAATAACTCCTGTTTTCAAGGAGTAACGTATTAAATTACCTGAGACTTCAGAAGACGTAGTAGCTAATATAGCTGGATTTTGAAAAAGCCCCGTATCTGTGACAACTGTCAGTATTACCTGTCATTGTACATATCATAATAACTTCAAAAGAAAAGGTTTTATTCAGCATGAGGTTTTTGTACGTGTTTACACTAAATCACAACCTTTTAAGTGTTGTAGAAATAATCACTGTGTACTTTTGTGGTCACTCCTAAGGAAACCTATTGTAATGTTGATGCTGTGCAAGTGCTTTGGGGACAGGAAAACCTTTTTTTAAACAGTTCCGTTTGTTTTGGATATAAATCATCACAAAAAAGAAAAAATCAAGTTGCACAGTAATGTGCAAACAGCAAAATAATTGTATCATAGCTGTAAAACCAGTGTTTACTTCCCTACTCTGTAAATACTGTGTATGTTAAAAGGGTGCTACACCAGAAAATACTATTTACTATACAACATACTGTATAATTTGAATAGATAAAGAATTAATTATTTTACAAAGAGTGAACAACAATGACATTAACATGTGACAGAGATATGTTTTGTATTTTGTCTCTTACTGTACAGATACCACATACTCAAAAGAATACTGTTTTGAACCATAAGTGTGCTTAGCATTCCTTCTGTAGCTATGAAGTCAAATATGCTGTGACTTGCACTGAAATATGCGTTTACCGTACCTTGTATACTGTAAACCTGACCTTATCTTTATATCCTGTATTTACATTTTTATGTCCATGTCAATCCCATATCTACAGCACAAAAAAGCAGCAAAACAGTGGAATGTTATGCTTTGTTATACCATAAGATAAGAAGTACATTTCCAAAGGTCAATACAATACTTGACCTCAAGCTTTCCAAATTAATTTGGCAAGTTTCATTTTGCTTGAAAGCTGTCTTTGTGGCTATCAAATGAACATTTTGAGAAATATACTTACTGCTGTCCAATCCACAGCCAAATGCTGTACCAGACTGGCATAGTTATTCTGGGGTTCCAGTATAAAAACAATGTCTGTGCATTTTATTTTTTATGATTAGGTGGCAGTTGGAACACTTACAAGGCTTTGATGGGCATGGAATTTTCCTGGTAAAATCTTAAAAAAAGAATTAGTACAACAAGCCAAGATAAAAATTATTTATCATACACTTATAGCATTGTAGCACAGTATCCCGGAGCCTCCTGTGTCACTCTGTTGAGAAACACTGAGGATATTAAAAAAAAAACATTTAGAAACACCACTTTGCAACTCTATACCAGTTTTATCTCTGTGTTCACAACAAAGATAATTGGTCTGGGATGTTTTAGCCTAGCTTAGCACAAATATCTAGTTATCTGCCCAGGAGTTGTTGTTCGAAATATAAAAATAGTTCCAAAGTTACCACAAGTACCGCCATATTTAATTTTCTGTTTTAATATATGAAAATAAATAGAAATAAGACTCCGATAGCAAACAAACATATTTCCCAAAATGTTGTGTTTCTTAAAAGTTCTTCTTTAATCGTCTTTTTCTTCGAAAAATAACTTTAGGCATAAGTTCTTTATCAGCACTCTTTAAAGCACTGTGCTCACCATAGTAGCAAAAATCAAATTGATTTTTTGTAGCATACATTTACAGGTGCTACATGTAGCATTTTTTTTAAGGAATCTACAATATTGCTGTTAAATTAATACCTCAGTATTATTCTCATTGTCAAATTAAAACTTTTTGGCATCTTTGGTTTTGCTGAACAGAAGCACCATATACAAGGTGATTTTTGGTGGGTTTAACACTCCCTCCATCATCTTCCATATGCAGTGGAAGAATGTCCTTTTGTGCCATAAACCAACCAGCTGATTTTCTACCAAACCCAACCCAGTGTAGCAAATGCTATGTAGAGGCTAGTAGAGGCTGCCAGTTTTACACAGTATGTACAGGATAGTGACTGTTTCAGTTGAGGAATTACAAAATCTGTTGTTTACAGTTGTTTACATTATGGTGCATATCATTAATAAGTATTTCAGTGGTTCTATAAGCACCCACTATATATAAAGAATACATTTGATACAAACACTTCACTATTGGCACCAATTGTCCTATGAAAATATTTTGCCACAGTGATTATGTGAGAACCTTTGCCAAAGCTAGAATTTAAAAAAAAAGAATCATCAGATGTAATTTTCAGTATTTGTATAGCAAAGCCTGCATTATATTGTACATGATTTACTCTATACCACAGCAACATTTGCATGGTCACTTATAAATAGTGCATATCACAGGATTTTTTATCATAAATGTGCTTTTATTTTAAATTTACAGAAGAGTTTAACAGTATGTTCATTATTTCAGTGTTTCATAATGAGAGTTATATGACAATCTTTTTTTAACTAAGTATTGTTGCCCTTTCAGCTCATTACTACAGGCTGGTTTTCTGTTTCTGTTTTTGTTTGCCTAAATGAACCTGCCACTCATTTCTCATTTGAAAATGTGTACATAATTTACCAAACATGTAAAAAAAAAAAAAAATAGAGGTTTTGATTCAAGCTGAATCGAACTCTGAGAAAGAAAATATTTATTTTTGATGTAATCCAAATGGTATTGAATATTTTAAATACAGTCTTTTGTGTTATTTAAACTGCGCCCATAATTTGTGACTGCTCTCAAAATGTCAAAACATGAAAAATGAGACAACATTGGATTTTGTTCCTGTCCAGTCCATTGAAGATTCAGTTTTAGCATGAGTGACTTGATTTCACCCATGCAAGCCAATAGTTCTTCACTGTCATACTAAGGTTGATTTTATGCTCTGCTATCTAATAAACACTCACATTTAGACTTAGAATATTGTTTGATGCAAGCCTCAGAATTCAATTGTTTTCTATTTAAATTTAAACTTGCAAAGCACTATACAGCCATAATCATACATGTATAAGTACGACATAGCTTAGTAAGAGTTAGAGTTTCTTTAGGAGTAACAGAAGACAATTCAGTTATACTTTAAAGAATTTTTATTTTGACTATTAATTAATAGCAAGAAATTCTATATGAAAAGACCAACTGACAATGTGTTGGGCCCTCTCTCATTCTCTACTCTCTCTGTGGCCACCCAAATGAAAATATTTGAACTCAAAAACATCATTGTAACACATTAGTAAAGGACTGAATAGAAATATTTAAAGGTGACATCAGAAATCAATACATTGCTTTATTTCTAAATCCTCAGACATTTTTCCAAAATGTCTTTTTTCATTGGACTTCATCAGTCTTATTCTAAAATATGGCCAAAAACACAGATAATTAAATTTATTTCAGTTTTTTAACACTTTATTTACTGTGGGAAGTAACCTTGATGAAAATAACTTATATATGTTATATTTTAACATATGACATATGAGTAATTTGTTTTATAAAAAATAATCTAAAATTATGTGTTAAATTTGACCGCATTTAACACCAAACTGGAGTGGCCAGGAATTATTTAGGGGTAGCAACTGCTACTCCATGCCACTCCTCTAGAGCTGCACCTGAGGCACTCATTTGCAAAATGTTGTATAGGACTGAATTACAGATGAAGATTTCTTATGACTTGTAATGTACAGCTGCCCCCTGGGCAACACCGAAACAGCGGTCATTTATTCAAGAATGTCAAGAATGGCTTTACATTACACATATGAAAGAAAACTGCCATTTTACATACAGTACATGACATATCTGAAACTAGCCTGTATGACATCACATGATCATGGCCAACTTTACAAAGTTGAACTTCAATGATGTGAGTGTGCAAAATAGTTACATTCTTTAGATCAAAGCCTTAACATTGTCCATACTCCTTTTAGGATGGCACATAGAAAGAACAGAGTGCCCCCTGACCCAAAGAAACAAATTTAATATACTGATTGAATATAAAGAAAAAAGATACCATGTGGATATTTCTATGGCATTGTTTCAAATGATTTGTCTGAGTTTAGAGTCTGTCCCAAAGGCCTGTGAAATCAAAGAGTGTAATGTGACACATGAGTAGAAATGTAGATCCAATGGGTAGAACTGTGAATGGATGCATGTGTAGCCTCTTGTGTTGTCCCTTGATGAATAATTCATGTTTTCTGATACTGTGATCAGCTGTATGAATTCTATGCAGCAAGAAAAAAAGTTGAGTTCAAAAACAAAAAAAAGCTCAATAGTTACGTTTTTGTGTAACTGTCAAAATAGCAAAGTACTGATTGCTTAAAGACAGCTGAACCTAAAGCAGTCATTTTGAGTTTTCAGAGCACGCTGATCAGGGTAGATAACAAATTGTGCATTGTCTAAATGATTGGAATAAATGTTTGCTATTGAAACCAATCAATGCATGTCCTCTCATCCATGTTGTTAGTCCAGAGCATTTTACTTGAGTAGCCTGGCTGATTATTACAATAGGAAAGCTACAATCTGGGTCACCAAATCTTGAACACTCCAAAAACTAAACTCAACTGAAGAAAAAAAATTGAAAGGTAAACAACTGACTTGATTAAAAATGGTAATTTTTTAGGAAACCCTTTTATAAATATGAGTATGGAGGATTTAAAATGTCAAAATCTCTGTAATTTTTTTTTGTACTGTTTTCACCCTTGTATGCACCTCTGACTAAATGAATTTCCTCTTTTGGATCAAAATGTTTTTTGATTTGATTTAAATAAAACAAATCAAACAAAGAAATAAAGTGAATACAATAAACACTGTTATATGTATTTCCTCTTATGTGTTATAATTATATGATAAATATGTTATAAAGACTATCATTTAGCTTTTTGGTGATGCAGAGGTGTATTGCATTTCAGAGGTATCCAGAGCTGTTCACGTTGATACCCAGCACCCTCCAATCCTACCAGTCTATACACCACAGACTGCTGCTATAGAGGGCTAAAGAGTGGACGATAAAGAGGAAGGCTAATATCGAGATAAAAACTGTCAAAACGCCCCATGTACCAAGGCTGAGCCCTTGCTGTAGCGGCCATGGGTTCAAATCCAACCTGTGGCCCTATGTAGAAGATGTAGAAGATCATTTCCTGTGAATCCTTTCTGCATGTACAGGCATTATGAATTTCATGCAGAAAGTCCTCCACCAGTAACAATTAAATCATCAGAAATAGGCTAATTTCATAAAAATCTTGATGATTATAACTTTAAATTGACATCATATTATGCTGGTTTTAGCTCTGTGTTCGATCTGTCATGTTGCAGGACAGGGATGACTCTGGTACTTCAGTCAGATCATCATGGGGCACTCTCCAGTGAAAGACAGATTATATAAATATTTAGATAGCTCATTAACTCATTTCATTGCAGGTTAAACCCTCGTCATTATTTATTTATTTGTCACAAACAGCTTTGGGTGCTGTGAGTGGATTAATCTGTTCATACAGTAGCACAGTAATGCTTTACTGAGCAAAACTCTAGAGCTGTCTACTCCAGTTTTGCCTTACTAGCCTTAATTTCACACATATTTAGGCACATTTTTTCTCTCTTTCCAGAAAATCTTGCCTTTTTTTCTCCACTGCCCCAACTGTGGTCTCTGTTACTTTGTCTCTGGGGAAGTGTAACAAAACTTGTTAGCTTTGCCATGTATAATTATCATCATTTGGTTTAAAGTAGGTCATCGAAATTACCTAAATGGAAGAGTTGAGTTTATTGAGCTCATCAGAGCTTCGGCCAGGCACGTCCAAAGCCTGACTCACTGGTCAATTGTGGCACAAGGGCAGATTTTATATGGCTCATGGCTTCCTTCTTAAAATTTATTATTTATTGCCCGCCAGCACTATCAGACAGAATTAAAAACTCATACAAGTTCAAGTTGCAATTTTTCTCTTCATCTCAGGGAGCAACATTCTGTAGCTTTATGCTATACCAGAGACTTCTTCCAGCTCAATCCCCCAGAAGGAGCGCAGGGCTTTAAAGCCAGTATGGCTTAGTGTCAATACCATGTAATTACAGTAATGGCATCCATCACATGATGCAAACTGGCCCAGAAAGACTTTTTCCCAAAAGGTTACATTTAAAAAAAAAAAGGATAAATTTTATCGAGCGTCTCAACCCTTTTTACCCTAACCCTAACCAATCTCACTCACTGCCTAAACCTAACCAACCTAACCAACCAAACCAATGAAAGCAACAAGTACTAGCCAATCAGAGGCAGAGTAGGGCAGGTCATGACTTCACTACCTTGGGAAAAAACCATTGACAATTTTTGGGTTGATAATGGTATAGCGCCTTTCTAGTCTTCCGACCACTCAAAGCACTTTTACGCTACATTCACTCAGTGATAGCAAAGTCCATCAAACAGAAAGTAACACATTCATACACCGATGTACAGCATCAGGAGCAAATCAGGGTTCAGTAACTCGAGGATACTTCAACATGTGGTGGCAGGAGCCGGGGATCGAATCAACAACCTTCCAATTAAAGGACGACCCGCACTTCCTCTGAGCCACAGCCGCCCACTGCTTCAGGAATGACGGAAATTACAATATTTCTTCACTGAAAGCCGAAAACCAATGTGTTTGCCTAATTTTGCTAAGGAATTCAATGTTAAGAGACCCAAACAACAAGTTGTCAGAGAGAAACCCCACAGAAAAAGTTAAGCTTCTAGCAATGACTCTTTATGCAGGCTCATGAGTAAAATGAAAACTGCACCAAAGCAAGCTATAAAGTGGCTTCCAGTGGTTAATCACCAAATATAGCAAACCTTTTACAGAGAGTGAGTTTATCAAACACTGTGTGAAGAGTTTTGCAAAATGTTTGTTTGGCTCATAATGGAGTTAATGACATGAACATAACAAAAAAGGTTCTTGACCTCCATAGTCTCAAAGGCCTACTATGGCATGTGATTAACCACACTCATATGTAACCACCAATTTAAGAGGTTCCTGCTTGACATAGAGTTGGAAAATGGAGATGTTGTCTTGTGAGACGGCCCAGCTGGGGGGTTAGCACTACAGCACTTTTCTCTCTCAGAAAAAAATGTCTGATCATGTCTAGCTGGCAGATTTCACTTTTTTGGTTAACATAACAAAGCTTGTATGCGCTAAACCTCAGCCTACAAGGGCAAGACGCAGTGGAGAGACAGCTATATGCACATATAAGGGCATTTGGACCCAGAATCCAACTTTTTCAAATACACTTGTCACAGACAGATTCCCAGATTTGCTAGATTACAAATCTAATCAAACTGTTATGCAAGAACAAATTAAGCCATTATGACAATATCATTTACTTTTGAAGTGAGCCAAGCTAAGTCCTTCTTTGTCTGTGCCCAGTGGGTCAATGGCCTGTCCTTCACAGCTAATGTTTCACCACAACCTGAAACTCCAGTGTCCTGTTTCCACTCTCTGCAATGAGCTAACGACTTTAAAAAGTCACCCGGGATCAGATCATCACTGCACAGGGACCAAGGACATTTGGGGCTGTTTATAAATATGGAGTGAGACTATTAAGAGAGAGACTAAGAGAATATTTATTATTTATCTAAGTCACGTGTTTTTTACCTGCATTTTTACCCTTTTCCTCCCTGTTTCCCTCTTTGGAATGATCAGTTTTTGCACTGTAGTTTCTGTTACTGTTAACTCTCTGTTGACTTGGGGAGGGTGTAGGCAGACAAGTGTGACGTCTGAAACAACTGAAATTACCAGGTCAGGGTTCCCACTCTTTCAAGAAGTCATTTTCCAGGACCTTTCCAGGGCATTTTCCAGTAGTTTTTCATGACAACACAGGATGAAGTGGTGGTCATTGTTTATGTGACACTCACACTGGTGCTACCAGTGACACTAATAAAGGCTTGGAGAGAAAATGACAGAGACAGAGACAAAGGTGCACAACAACAACTATACTATTAGAAATGACTGATGATGATGATGAAGACAACAGCCACAACGATGGGGGACTATGGACAATAATAATAGTTACTATAATAATAATAATAATAATAATAATAATAATAATAATAATAATAATAATCACTGGACAACTGTCTTTACTCTACTATTTTATCTCAAAATGGCTGCTGTGAAGGTCTATTGACTGCAGCTTTTCCCTAACTGTATCATTAATTTGGCCACAACACACACATTTTCCTCTAGTGGATTCAAGCAAGAGAGCCAATAAAAACAAATGGAATGGTCTGAACCAAATAAAGTTGTGTTCTATTCTATTCTATAACACCGCAGAGGTTATGTTTGTTTTATGGAGTGTTCACTGGTCTTGTTGTTGCTGTTTATTTACCACCATGCAGTTTTAGGAATAAACACACAACAAAAACATTTTATAAGCACAGTGCACAAATGTTCACCACTGTAAGTAATGGACTCATTCAAAGAAAATGTTTACATTTTCACAGGTACAGAAAAGCATTGTGCATTCACTGCAAATAAACACATTTCCCCCCAGTGTGAGGAGATTGCAGTCACATGGCTGGGTTTACAAAGAGTTCAGTTAAAGCAGTACCATTCTGAGGACCTTAGCATACTGCTCTCAAACCATACAGCCATGTCAAGTTAACAGTGAATAATTCAAACAGCTGTAATCAATAATTTAAAAATACACACTAGAGATTCTAAAGTTGTCTTATTGAAAAGGATGAAGAGCATGACAAATTATTTAAAGGTGCATTGCACTGTGTGCTACATTAGCTCTGTAGAGATTGGTTTCTGCTGTGGTTGTGGAAAAGAGGACAGATGCACCGTGCAGCTTCCAGTTTCATGTTCTTTTAAATCACTAGATGATGGGCTTTTTTATGAAAATCAAAATTTTGTACTCATTGTCAGGTTTGACTGACTCTTCTAAGCTCATTGGATCTACAGCTGCAAAGAGACTGTAGGCGTCAGTCTTACCTCTCCTATTAATGGCCAGGGGTGTGTCCAGACTTACTTATGCAGAAGTGGCTTGAAGTATGTGTTTCAGCTTTTAAGTCACTCCTAATTTCTGCAATTCCAAATACAGTTTTTTGCCCAAAACTGCATTGGATTAGCATTAAGTGGGCATACATACAAGGACGAAGGTCGCGGGATCCATTGGAAAATGACCATGCCAGTTTTTGGAGCATTATTTAGTCCCCCTCCCGATATGCTAGAGTGACGTGGTTGGTTCCAATGGGCCGCTTACATGCTTTAAAATGCAGCTCACTAGCATCTAAAAGACAGTGCAGAGTGGAAGAGGTAAGGATAAAGAGGTGGCCAAACAGATTTCAGGAGTGGCCAGTGCCACCCCAGGTCCCCCCTTTGGACAGTGGTGTTGTGGTGACCTGGTGCCTCATGTACAAACAGTGCATACATATGAAAAGAATGTGCACGCTGGTTTTCAAACGGTGGGATGTAGAAATATAAACGTGATGTGAAAATGCAAACTCTCACTCTCAACCTCTTGTCTGGCTCTGTAACTGTATTGCAATTTGTCTGGATATACAAGACCAAAACTCGAAATAAAAAATGCTGTTTACAATTTCCAATGAATAAAAAAAAAAACACTCTAAATACATAATACAGTCATAAACATAAATTACGTAATTTAATATATGCCGAAAAGCCATACTCAGTGTGCCAACAACAAGATCGCCATTGAAATCTGAATTATTCTCTGTTTGTGTGACATGGAGCTGTTAATGCACATCAGAGACTATACAGCTGCTGAGGCGCACACACATCCATGACCGACAGGAGGCAAGGCGCACAGATTGGTGTCAGGTGAGCAAACTCACTCACATGTGATGCATAATTGATCCTGTGACCATTAAGTAAACAAAGTAGAGCAAATTAGGTATACCCTATAAAAGGACAAGTAAAAGATGATGTTGCCTATTAATAAGCAATGGCAGCTTTGGCACTGCTGGAGGACATTGCTAAATTAAGTTCAGTCAGGACCACTTTTGTCAAAATAGAAGAATATTACATTTGGCGGTATGGCTCTGTTCTGGGACCTCCTTGCTCTTCCACATGCCTACGTGAAAAACCTTAAGGCAGGGAGAGCACACCTCCCTGCCCTTCCATGTGCATAAATGGAAAAGTTTAAGACAAGAAGAGCGGCAGCAGAGACGCCCCAGGGTACAGAACAGAGCAAGCATCAATGGCAATCTGAAAATGACATTGATTAATTAGATGCAACATAAAAAGGAGGAGCTGGGGTGGAGGTGGGTTGCAAAACGGCTTGTAGAGGAAGCAGCAAAGATAGGCAGGCTAAAGCAGCTTAAATAAGGCGCCATGAATGATATTTGCCAATTGGATGCTTGAGGGAATCAGCTGAACTGTCAGCTGACTGTGTGTGGTTTCCAATAGGAAGCTTAGGAGGAATCAGCTGAGCCATCAGCTGATGTGTGTTTACAACTAGCTGTGATCAGCTGATGTAGCTGGAATTGAGAGCTGAGCTTGACTCCATGGCCTGCCTGAACTAACGCTATGCTTAATTTTTATAACTAGGCTTGGAACAAAGACTACGCCTTGCGCTCATCTTATTTCCGCTCAAAATATACTTAAGCACACCTTACATATTCACTCACTCTTTAACTCCTCTTTCACATCCCTCCCCCAAACCCTTTCTTTCTCCCCTTGTCTATCTTTTTCAACAGATAAAGGTACAGACAATGACTAGCTTCTATACTGGTTCAGACTGCCAAGAGCTATCATATTGGAACTCTGGGAAGACAGCATGGAACCACGCCTTACCATATCATTGCAAGTTCTCACCACACTTGGGTTCCTTGCAACAGGGACTTTCCAGATAGGGCTGGCTAATTAGTCACTGAAAACCTGGGTCTTTACCCTGCTTACCAACACCTAGACTGAGCAAGAGTGGCGGTACAATAATGTCTATGCTTGGGCTCAGTGGTGGAACAGACCATAGGGCAGCTGAAAGGCTGCTGTACAGTCAGTAGAAGGTTTGCTGCATTGTGCAGGCATGCAGTGTGTTGCATAAACATAGTGTGGCTTTGATACAGGAGCTACAAATTGATGAACCAGACCCAGGTCTACTTGTTGTTTACTTTTAGCTTGTAATAATGTATCTATTTAAAGTAGATAGGCCCCAAACTGCTTCCATGTTTCAGACTGGGTTCAGGTCCACACATAATTTTTTCAGGGTTGGGTTTGATCGAAGCTCTAGCTCAGATTAACATAATGCATTGGGGTATAGTGAAATGTGGAAATTATTTGTTCCTGCTGCTCTTTACTGAAGCTCAGTGTTCCTGTCCATTCCAACAGTAACGCTGACCTTTTTGCAGAAATCAAAGGATTTCGGAAGACATGTTGTCATAGCTTCTTGGTACATAATGGCTACCGTAGTTGCAATACACATTTG